>WBMY01002789.1:240903-268056 GCA_013397315.1 Donacobius atricapilla | reverse complement strand
CCCCCCCCAAAAAAAAAAAACTTCTGGCCATAGCAATACTGCACCTTAAACGAAGTACCCAGTAGCTGTTGAGCCACACAGCTTTGAATAATTGACTTTCTCCATTACAGCTGAAGTTTGTGACTTTTCCAGAGAATGGAACTGGAGCCCACAGAACCACTGTCTGGTCAAGGCACTGCCCAGGTTGGAAGTGGTGCTGGACAATGAGCTAAAGCTTTATATATATATACACACATACATATATATAAAAGGATAGCTTCATTTTCAGGAGATCTAGGACTGAATTTATTTTAAATGAAAGTGAATATATGAGTGTATGCCTATACAAACCTATATAGGGGACCAACAACAGATAATCAGCCTGAAAAATGTGTAAGCTACAGATGTCTTTCAGCATGTGCTACTTGGATGTAAACCTGGAAAAACAAAAGAGTTTGTTTTTTTTTAATGGTTAAATCTCATCATGTAAGGGAAGTCAAGTAATTTGTAGACTTGGTATAGTTTCTTGCTGTTATAGTTGGAAAATAGGCAACACACAATTGAAAAGATAGTTTAGACCTTTTATCTTTGATAAAACTTGGTCCATGTCACTCCCTGAGGATGTGAGAACAGTTGCTAATTAGGAAAATGAAATGTTTCCTTGTGTAGGTACAGGTCTCTGAAGACAGTTAATTCAGTATGCTCTGAGAGTACTGAAACTGGGCCACCGAACACTTATTGATGTTTAATCAATTGTGATTTATGGACTCACACTTCCTTCTGAACTTTATATTACTTAGAGCCTGTCTAAGGGACAATTTCTATCCTATAACAAGAAGCCCATTTTGATGTGATTTAGCACATTTTTCATTCAGCGAGCCTATTTATTGCAAAACTTTGTCCTGTCTCAGATGTGAGAATTTTGCTATTTGTAGTTTGCATGCATGAATTAATAAAAATATAGGTGTTCTTCTTAGCAACTTGTGATCTAAATGTGGATTTAAGGTCATATAATCTCTGACATTATAAAAACACCTTGGAGGAGTGAATTTAAAACATCAGCATCCTCAAATTGTCTAATTGAAAATATTCTCATTGTTTTTGGCTGGAACACCACCTTACTCTCATCATTTACATTAGCCTTTCTACAAGCCAGCTGTGAGAAAACTTTCCTGGCCAGAAAACTCTGTTCCATATGTTAAGGATTAACTGGCTTAGTAACTGTAGGACTGCATTTCCCTTTCCTAACTGAATTCCTCAAAAAAATGCTGTAGGTAGGAATCCATAGCAATCACTGAGTGTGATGGTCCTTAGTGTCCTGCTGCAGAGGCACCACCTGTGCAAAGGAGTAGAGCTCTTGGAAAATGAGTTACCACAAGAAAAGGAACAAAACCAAGCCTCAGCTGGCCAGACAGTCAGTACTGGGTGATGTGAGGAAATCTAAATCACTTTTTTAATCCAGTGTCATTTTGAAATTAGTAATGTGTTTGAAGCTGGGATAAATCTTAAATATGCTTCCTGGTAAAGTGTCCTCTAAGCTTTCATTGCTATTTTTTTTCCCTCTACAAATGGAGAGGCAATTAACTGCCTGTGAAATGTAGTATTTGGAGAGAAAATTGGTCATGTACTGTGTCTGCAAACCTAGCTCTGTATTTACAAGCAGCAACTAAGCCTGTAATGAGTGACTCTTATCATAACTAGGCATGAATATTTGCACTGATTCCCACTTAGCAGTTGGTTTTCTATGCTGTGGAAGGTGGAGTGACTTGTTAATTAGTTGGGTTTTTTTTTTCTGACCAAGTAGAAATAGGTGTGCATGTTAGCTGGGTTTATTTTCAGGGGAGAATGGAGCATGGAAAAAGAAGCTTGGCTCATAGTTACTGTGTGAGTGGAAAATGTGTTCCCAAGTGTGTGTCAGGATTAATACAGCCAACACCTGTGAAAGCCTGTTCTGGTCAAACAGCAGATGCTGAAAATTCCCTAGTAAATAATTGGGAGCTAGCATTCTTCTCCTGAGTGTATAAATCTGTCCTCTCCACCCCTTTCTTCTTTCAAGGCCTCCAGATCCGCTTTCCATTTCCATCTCAAAATGATCCCCAAGCCCTCACTGTGCGTAGATCCAAAAAAGAGTACAACTTCACATTGAGATCTTTGGAATAGACGCGTACAACAGAGATTGTCTCCTGTTGGATCTGTTAAGCTCCAGCAAAAGCTGTCATTTATTCAGTTATTTTCACGATAGCCTGCAGGACCCAGCACATGTTGCAGGAGGGTCAATGATGAAAGAGGCCTGGGTACTACACACAGGTCCAATATGATGTAACAGTAAATTGTGTGCTAGTAAGTGTTTTGTTGGATTGAAGGGTGGCAATGTGACCAAAACAGAGTCATTGTCTCAGTCCAAGTGTCATGGAGAGGGTTTTGTGCTGATGTGGAACCAGAGACAAAATTAAGTTACCAGGACTGCTATGAAGTCCTTTGCTCACCTGTTAGTATTGCTAATAAAGTACAAAAGTGGCAAAACAGTTTTGTCACAATTATGAATGTGCCACTGCTGCAATTTTTTTAAACAAAACTTGGGAGAATACAAAAAATAGGGAAGACTGAGGTGCTGCATCCCTTACAGTTTGATAATTTAATTTTCTAATGCTTCTGGATCCTCCATACTCCCATCATGGTGGGAGTCAAAGCACTACCTTAATTTTAATGCTGGTTTGAGCATGGTAATAATAATAAATGTGAGATTTGATGAAGATTGACAGAAATGTTCTGGTTGCAGCACAGATCTTTGTCCAAACTGAAGTCAAAGGTAGAAGGCTGCTCTCTGGGTGCTAAGGATTGTGTTCTGTTATTGCACTAATAGATGAGAGAGGAATTTAATTTCTTTATGAAGTAGCTTCATTCAGTTGTCTATAGGGATCTGTTTTAAGCAAAGAAAAAAAAAAGGCAAAAGCACTGTTCTAGAGGTTAAAGGAACAGTGGGACTTCAGAATCCTATAAATTGCTTTATAAAAATGATCATTCTCATAAACTACATAGAGTGAACACTATTCTTGTCTCTTTTGAATTATAACTTTTAGTGAGAGTGCAGGAGCCCACTGTGCAGTGCTCAAGAGCAGAGCCAGAGCTCATGGACTAGTGCTCTGTTCCATATCCTACTAGAGCTTCACATGCACAGAAAAATGATCTGGTGGCAAGATGTGATCCAGATAATGCCATTGGATTCAAGCACATTCTTTTCTTTCTCATGGTTCCTCAGTGGCTTCCACGGATAAACATGTCATCTAAATGAGGTGTGCCTTTTCCTAGAGTGAGGTTATTTCATAAGCACCTGTTGGCAGATTTGGAGTTATTTCTGTGCAGAAGCTGGTGATCATGTCTGAACGACAGACAGAAGAATAGTTTGCAATTTCATCAGCCTCCGTATACCTTGATTTCCTCTTCATGTTTTCTGCCTTTATGATCCTAATCGACAGCTCTTACACTTAACAGTTTGGGATAATTTTGGCTTTTCTCTTAAATCTTATTTTTTATTTTGGACCCAGATAGGAAGTTTCATTATATGTTTCTATTTTCAGCAGAATTTTACCTGTCACTCTCAAAACCTGAGCACAACAAACTACATCACAAAATAATAGTAAATAAAACTTACTATAAGCCAAACAAAAACTTTGTATAATATTGTGAATCTCTGTACACTTTTGTCAAAGGTAGAGTACAGTTTAATGGGCTTTCGAAATAGAAAAAGTAATCAGATATATTTCTACGGAAAACAAGTGAGGCACTTCTAATCACATAAATAAATTGTTCCTTTAGAAAATTGTTTTGCACCATTATGGCTTCAAGTACCATTTTATGTGGCCTACTAATGAGAGCCCTCAGTAGCAGCTAACACAGCGGGTATGGAAAGGGCTCAAAATTCCCAATTCCTTTCAAAAGTGAATACAATGTGTCAGAAAGGAGAGGAGAAGAGGAAAAGGGTAAGGAGCTAGAGAGCTTTAATAACAGTAACTGTGAACAAGCCTGGGGAGAAAAGTTCCTATGAAAGCATAATACATAAAGAATTTTTCACACTGCCTCAAGTTTTTTTTTTTTTTTTTTAAATAAGTTCAAGATTTATAAAGATTTTTTCCGTTTAAATTTTTTTAAACTTTTTTTTTTCTTCTCTTTCCCCTCTTACTCTCTCACCTAGAGGTACCTCCAAAATAAATTGAAGGAATGGATAATTGGTTTGAAGAAAACGAGATGGGAAGGCAAAATTGAATAATGTTGCTAAAGAGGGAGTTGCTTGAAGGAGGCAACTGGCCCACCACAGTGTTGTAGAAGTATTATTTGAGTCTTCAGGCTGTCCTAGCTCAATTGCTTTATTAGTTGGTGCATATGCTAAATAAAAGTAAATATAACTCTGGATTTTGGAGAAATAGCGAAGTGCAACTTTATGTGCCAAACCAATACGTTCATTACTTGTTACGGATTTGATTCCATAAACAAAGTGCCCATGAGTGGAGATGAGATCATATCTGAAATACCAGACAAAGTCTGTCATGGCTCCAGGCTTCTGCAAAGCAATGCCTGACTCTGCAGTGCCTGCCTCCCTTTGACCTGCCTGATGGCTGATATTTTTGAAAAGAATATTTTAAGTTTGTGAATGTTCTTCTTTTTCTATTTTTATTTTTTCTTCCTTTCCTTCCCAGAAAGCCCAAAGGCCCCAGGCCAGGGTCTTCATGGAGGGGAGACCTGTAGTTTGGCTGGCTCAACCTCTGATTTATTGAGGCTGCACTGCTTTACAATTTCCAGTAAAAAACAAAAAAGTACCTTTGTGTCAAAGACTTTTTATTTTTATTTTGATTGCTGTGGAGTTTAACTGCCTCAAACTGGGGCCAGCCTTTGTTCTGTCTTTCAGTTAAGTACCTCTGGCATTTATGATAGCCTGCAATTACTGTACAAGCTATCATTTTTCCATTTTGAAAGTTAGTATTTCTCCATGCTTGCAGCATTATCTCAGATGCCACAATTACGTGCATCCTCAGGAGGAGGAAATGGCTGTGGCACATCACATACTGTGGTGTGGTGAGTGTAGGGAAGTGTATTTTGAGGGTTTCTGTGATAAGTGTCCTTGTGGAGCAAGGTTTTTGCAAGTGTCTGATGAGAAAAGTTAGTTCACAGCACATACTGCAATGCCTTTTCCTAGGAAGATCTGAAGCTATTCTCAAGTGATTTAAACATGTATCTAGGAAGGGGAAATACAAAGTAGACTCTAGCAAAATTGAACTAGTGAATACCCAAAGTCTCATTCAGCCTTAGGCACACTTGAGAACATGATCCAGGAGACAAGAAGGACCAAAAAGTGTTTCTAAGTAGGCAATGGTCTCAGACACTTTCAAACAAATGTTCACGGAGACCACTTCCTACTGGAACTCTTAAAAGAGCAGACTGGCTGTGGCAGACCTGGAAAAACTGTTGTGCTTGATTTGTTTGCTCTGGTTTGCTCTTTGGCTTCCTGGAATTTTTAGAGTTCGAGCTTAAATATGTGGTACCTATAAGCAAAGCAAGAATAAATCCCTACCTTGCCTTTTTGTCAGGGGTTTGCTATTTATTTTTTCAGGCAATATGCAATCTACATATGACACAGAGCACGTGGGAAGGCAGGGATTTTGTCATTGATCTCAGATGAGCTGGGTTACTGATGGCTTCAGTGCTCTGGAAACTGAGGGATATTTGCAGATGGATTTGGATTTATAAGATCTGCTGCAAAAATAGATGCAATTTTAACGAAACCTTTCACAAGAGGCATATAAATTCTTCTGCCTTTTGCCAATGTATTAACTAAGGATGTTGAAAAGTTATGTCAGTCTCTCCTTTGCCAGGAGCTGTGGGGGAGAACTATGCTACAGCCTTTAAGTATGACATTTTTCTATTCTTGTGCAGTTAATCTGTCAAGCTAATTTTTTAATGAGGAACTTTTTACCACTATGTAGATTGTTTATTATACAAATGTAGTACAAGATCACTGTTAGTTTATTGTTCCTTATTATTAACATAGAAGTAAGTATAAGTGTGTTCAAATGCTTTGATAGTTTGATGTACTAGGATGGCAGAATACTTCAGTTTTTCTTTTTGCTCTTTCATGACTTTGAGCCAGCTGGGAAATGCTTCATTCTGCATAAAGAGTGGGATCAGCTGTGTTTATTGTTGAACAATATAGTGTTGATTTGGTGAAGAAGAGATTTAAAAAACCCAGGGAAATACAATCCTAAAGCTTGGCTGATGTCCTTATTTGGCAGCCGTTTGATATGGGAGGACTTGTCTCCTCCTCAAAATTCTTTGGAGTTCAAGACAGGCCTGTCTTGTCCTGCTTGTCTGCTTGTCCTGCTCTGTTCCATGGCTTTGCTCCCCTCTGGTGGAGGGGAGGCTGCAACCCCTTCCTGCTGCAGCATCACTACCTAAGGCCTTCTCTCCCAAAGACCACACACAGTTTGATGTGGCTTCTGCTGTAATAAATCACATAAAGGAGCCACTCATACAGGGCCTGTAAAAGCTGACTTTGTGTTTTGTCTCTGTGCTGGTCTGAATAGTGCTGGTATTCCATGCACCTGTTGGATATTAATGGGAGAAAAACAGGATACAGTTTAAAACTTATATTTTAAGTGTTGTCCATTTGAGCATT
Organism: Donacobius atricapilla; assembly: GCA_013397315.1. Lineage (NCBI taxonomy): Eukaryota > Metazoa > Chordata > Aves > Passeriformes > Mimidae > Donacobius > Donacobius atricapilla. The sequence goes on along the minus strand of WBMY01002789.1, from coordinate 261,410 downwards.
GCCATGGAAGCTGACAATACTTTGAAAAGAGAGATTTGCTTTGCATTTTAATTTGTGCAGCTAGAAACGAGGAGGCTCAGGGAAGTCCTTATTGCTCTTTCCAACCGCCTGAGAGGAGATGTGGGGTCAACCTCTTCCCTCAGGCAACCAGTGGCAAGATGGGATGAAATAGCCTTAGGCTGCACTGGGGAGGTTCAAGCTGGATATCAGGAAACTTTCTTCAATGAAATGGCCAAGCATTTTGAATGGGTGGGGTTGCCATCCCTGGAAGTGTTGAAGAGATGACTGGATGTGGCACTTAGTGCTGTGGTTTAGTTGACAATGTGGTGGTTGGTCAAGGGTTGGACTTTGTGATATTGGAGGTCCTTTCCAACCCTGATGATTCTATGAGTCCATGAAATATCTGTAGTCCTTTTAATATCTTGGATGGATAAAAGCTCTCTTAGAGCCATCAGAAACTTTTGCACAAGTGTCTGGTGTCTCAGTTTTATAGTAACCTTGCTTGTCTGATCAGGCAGTGTGGTGCCAGGGAGGCCAGTAACCTTCAATGTGTTACTAAAACAATCAGATTTTTCCTTTCTGTACAAGTACACAGTGTGTGGGGAGTGAACAAAGCCCTCCTCTGACTTTTACTCTCTGTTTAGACTGCTAAGAAAGAGGGGGAATTACCTTTAAAGAGCCCAAGAAGTAGCTATGCCCATTCTCATTGCCCTTTAAAATAAACAGCAGCCAGATGTTGCTCTGGTTTTAATGGCAGTTGGGTGAAGTCTCTCCTTGGACTGTGAGCACTATTTTTTAATATCACCCTAAAATTGTGCTAATGGATCAAAGCCAGTGCAAAAATACATTAAAATATAAGGAAACATTGAGAAAACTCTTGGTGCTTGTGGTTTGTCCAAAATATTCTTCTGAAGTAACAGAAGTGATGCAGAAAGAGTCTTCGGTGAGATTGCTTGAATGTTGAGGAGTTGGCCAAAGTTCAGTGCAAGTCAGCTCTGTTAACAGGGATCCATCACAGTTCAGAACTGATCAGTATTGCTTCACAAGCTGAAAATACTGGTGTACAACCTGTTCTGTCTCATTGTATCTAGCTGTAACATACTTTTCTGCAACAGCACCTTGAAAGTTTAGCCTTTCAAATGCCACTAGAAGTTATAATATTGTCATTAGATCAAGGTAGGTTTTTTAACACTGCGGTTTAAAAGGAATATTCCCTGGTCCAACAAAAATTTGGTGACGAATGAAGTTCTTGTATGACAAGAAGTTGGTAGGTTTGCTTGATAAATAATTTTTTTCTTCTAATTATATTTAAAAGGAGTGATACAATCTTCTATCCTATCATATTTTTTTTCCTAGTAACCTGGCTTTCCAATCACAGTGTAAGTTTTCAGTTTTGATGTTCAAAATACCCATTTGCACCAGTAATTTCTGTATAGGGGAGCAGAAGATGACTGATCAAATTGCAGATGCTTGTGAGCCACCATGCTGTGTCAGCCCACCCCATGTGCTGACCCAGTGCTCATGTGTTTGGACACTGTCTTTTCCCACAGATATGTAACCCATTGCATCACCTCTTTTTACCAGAACAGGACAGTATGTGCACAGATACTTTAGGATATTGGTAAAGAATGAAACAAAATTGTATACAAGCAAAAACCCCTTTATTTTTCATCCTTGTTCTCTTTTATTTTTTTAAATGATAAGCTAGTTTTTATCTGAGCTTGAGTTGTGAGTTCATTGTTCCTTGTTCAACTTGTTATTCACAAACTCCTCTTCCCTTTGCTATTTTTTCTATGTGAATCGTGTTTTCTTTTTCAAGACCATCCTTTGCCTATAACTACATAATTTTGGTACTGTTTCTTCATTGAGACACACATCCAAAGACTTGGTGGCTCTGCATTTTGTTTCTAGTATGAAATCTGTGAAGGTTTGTACAGTCCATTGCTGTGTCTCTTACTTTGTCATTGGAAATAGATTGCCAGCTACAATCTGTGTGTATTTAATTTGTCTAAAAAAATGTGTTGGCCAAATTTTCACATTTTAGAGTTATTCAATTTACCCTAATGGTCTTTAACTGAGAGTTATGTTCACACAGTAGAGGATAAAATAGACTGATTTTTTTTCTCAGAGCTATTAAATTTTTGAACTTGATGAGTCCCCATCTAGTCCAGAAAATACAGGTTTTTGAGTGTGTCCAGTATCTCTATCAAATCTGGGAAGCAAGAGTTAGATTGCTTGAGGTTATTGGAAGATAAAGGAATAGTGCAAAGCGAGGAATGTGATTATTTCTACAAGGCAGAAACTTGCTTTATTTGACAAAGAACATATTTAAACCTTAATGAAATTATTTGGCTTTAAGCACATGCTCTGTATCTTCCTAGCTGGATGTGCATTTGCAGATCAGAATGTGAGTGACTCTCTGGGCTGCACAAGAACCAGGGACAGAATGGGACTGGTGCTCTAAGCAGGAACACCACATCTGTCATGGAAAGTGTGTCACTTCCAAACGAACTACTAGGGGCAACAGCTTCCATGTAAACTTTAAGGTAGGTGGGCTGTGCAGCCATCCCCTGTGAGGCATTAACACAGTGTTCTGAATCTAAGCTCTTGCATGAGGGATGTGTTCTACTCAGTGTTGCTGGTACTGGGAGTTTCTGCACCAGATTTCTCTTTAATATATTCAAGAGTTGTGTCAAAGCCTTAGAAACCATTGGTGCTCTAAGCATCTAAATGGTGAAACAGCAGCTGGGCTGAGACTAGTCAGAGGTGGCACATGCACCAACCATGGGGTGTTTGGCAGAGTTAAAGGTAAGTGCCAATGGGCAACACAACTGATTTCAGTGAAGGTTCACAAGCAGCTTGTCTGAGAAGTGCTGAGGTTGCTGGCCCTAATGTAGGAAAGTGTTTCAGCAGATGTCAGGTTTTAAACGAGATTTTTCATTTTGTTTCATATTGAGCATCCTTAAGTAGTTTCCTGGATTGGGATCCTGGCAGGACTGAAACCTTAAATATCTTTGCCCATTAAGCAGCATAAGTTATAGCAAAAATTTCTTCGGATTTGCGGCTTTTCCTTAAATTCTGTAACACAGTTATACTGTTTCCCTATTGGTAGTTCCTGCTTCTTTAAGAGCTTGAAAGAATTAATTTGCTTTAATAATATTTAAGAGTCTACATTTTCTTCTTATTAGATATGCAAGCATGTTTAAAGAGCTTGGGAAAAAAAAAAAGGAAATCAATCAATAAGCCCCACAAAATTAATACTGATTAGAAATATACCTCTTGTAGAATTTTGAGGCTGTCCATAGGAAAAATTGCAGCCTTGTCAAGCAAACCATCACGGAGGAGTAGTTGTTTTCTGGCCTACCAAAAAAAAAAAGAGTGATTTTGAAAGCTGTATTTAGCTGTATTTGCACTTAGTGTGGAGGCAAAGATGAAGCACATCTAGCAACAGCTCAGCTGAGCTCAGCTTATCTAAGCTGAAAGAACTCACACTTAACAGCAAACCATCATAAATGATGGATTAGTTCTTCTACAAATGAGTGCTGTTGAGCTTGATTCTGCTTATGTTTCATGATTGCATTACACACCTTTGTGTCTGTCTGGTGATGATGTCTTTCTCTTTTGTGAAGTTTCTTCTTGCTGTTTTTGTATATTATTGAAGAAGGAATTGGGAGGCTGGTTGGCAAATAATGAATGCCATGCATTTTTCAAGAGGTGTTAGCTGTTTGCCAAAACTAGCTGAATTAAATGACTTTTCATCGTAGAACAGCATATGTTTCTTTTGGCTGATGGGAAGAAAGCTGAAGCAGGGCCGGGAGAGCTCTCATGATTCAGGCAGCACGACCTGGACTGTATTTACCCAGTTTGCGTATTGTAGCTTGCAAGTTTCCTGTTGTTCCTCTAAAACGGATTTTTGCACATTGATTGAGGGTCTATTTTGGCTTGAAAAGAGGGAGACTACAGCAGCTTTTCAGTGCATAAGGGGTACATCCCAGCTGCAGGCTCTCTGTCGGCCTAACTAATGAGTCTGCTTGAAGTAGATGGACTTTAGCAGTTTCCAATACTGAAAACTGGGCTAAGCAAGAAGTCATAGAGGACATGATTTCATAGAAAATTTTACTTAATAGAAAAAAAAGAAAAAAGGCTTTAAATGCAGATTTTTGGAAATGAAAACTACTACTGCTGTTCCTCCAGCTGGATAGATTTAAGCTTGTAATTACAGAAGCATACCAAAGAGGCTGTCCCCCAAAATATGATACTACGTGCCTCAGTCACAAACCTGATTATTATTTTGAGGTTGCAAAGGTTTTCCAAAGGGATGAATTTGCCCTTCCATTTCTATCCCAAATATTCCATTTTAGTAATGAAATGTGATCTCAGCTTTCACTCCTTGTTCCAGTAGAAGAAAAAGGAATTAAGTCTACTTTCAGCATTTCAACTGCTGGTCAAGACTTTGGTTTATTATCTGAATCTGCAGTGGTATCTAAATTTGCAGGTAGGCCGGTATTCAGAGGGACTGTGAAATAAGTAGAACCCTGCGCCATCCATGCCTTTCCTGGTGAGTCCCTCAATTCAGTGATAGTAAATGTCTCTTGGAGCAATTCTTTGACCTTAGATCTGCTAGTGTCTGTGTTCAGGTTATGGGCGGGGGGACCATGGGGAGGATGTAGAAACGTCTTGGGCATGTGGGTTTTAAAAAAAATATTATTTTTGCTTTGTTTTGTTTTTTTTCTTTCCTCAAGTTGAGTTGTTGTACTCAATGCAGTATGAGTGTGAAATATCTCTGCAGGGCTTAAGCATTTCCTGCTCTGCAGGCCTGCAGCAGGCATGAATGCACTCAACAGTCCTATAGAGAGCTTGAAAAAGTGGCTTGTGGGATAAATGTCTGCTTGTTTCTTGGGATGGATTAAAGACAGAAAAGTAAATGTCATGTCTAAGTACTAAGATGTGCTGCTATGCTGTGTAAAACTGAACTTTACATCTACATTGCATTAGTACACTGCCTTCTTTGCTGTTCAAAATTTATAGTTTTGAAAAATACTTTCAAACCCTAATATGAGCATTTCTTTAGTCACATAATTTGCAGGAATTTAAAAGTTTAAAAGGAAGGGATTTTTTCTTATTCACCTTTTGGTTCATATCATTACTTTTTAAATTTCATGCACTTAAATGTGCTTGTAACTGTTACAGGGCAAAGTGAACGCCCAAATAAAAATCTCAGTCTTTGACTGGAAATGAACATTGCCTTTATTCACAGTGATAAGGATATCTGTTCTTTGTTTTCCTTAAGTTAGACTATTTTAATTATGATAGTAATTAATATTTTTTCTAATGAAATATCAGTTAATTTTAATCAGACATACTGTGTGATCAAAGTTCTTTTAATATTCAGCTCGCAGTAAATTGTTCCTAAAGGTTATGGAAAAAGTTGCAAAATTTTTCCAAGAGAAGCTAAATGCTTTTGTTTTATGACATCTCTTCAAATAATTTTGATTTTAAAATTATTCTTCATATACCTTATTTAATAGTGAAAACAAATGTGGGTTTTTTTAAAAGCAGCTTGGTATTGATAAATTCTTAATATTATTTATTAAGAATTAATTACTGAATTTTATCCTTTTGGGTCATATACTTTCAGGCTGTACTGATCCTGTAGGAAAGAAACTTTTCATTTTCCCTCAGCGCTCCAATGCTGCAAAATAAAACCAATGTGCAAGAGAAGGGAAGTGTAGCTTGAGTACACTGAGTTTTCTGTGTGGGGCAGTGGTACCCAGTGATGCTGCATTTTCCCTGCAGTTTCCTGCCTTCCATTTGCTGAGTTCTAGTTCATTGCCTACTTTAGGGCAGAGTGTAAAAAATTTCAGAAAAAGTAGAATAGCTGTAAACTTACATTAAAACAATGGGCTATAATACCGTATTTTTAGATTCTAATTCCCTATAGCAAGGAGAGTGAGCCATATTTTCAGCTGGTATAACATGGCACTGTTCCATGATTGTTATTTGTTGTTGATATCCATGATGTCCTCCTGTAAAACAGAGCTGCTGATTTGCTGTAGGTTTTATATTCATAATTAATATATATTAGAACATTGTTTTACTTCAGGAAATTAGTGTCCTCATTCCTGTGTCAGATGTGAACTATGTTTATCCTGCAATCCACATTTCATCCAGAAAATGAGCGTTTGTCAAATTTGGAAAATATTTCTGATTTTTTTTTTTTTGGTGATGCTTCTTAATTTGAAAATCTGATCCTTTGAAGCTGTGAAGCTGATCTGATCTCTTGAGGCTTTTTGTTCTTCAGTATCTGCTTCATGAGATCTTCTGGCATGTGGAGAAAAAGAATATTTGAAGACTTGTTCACTAGAATGAGAGGACCTCTTGATAATTAGCTGTCTTTGAAAGACAGATGGAATACCACCAACAGATTAAACAGGTGGAAAATATCTACACAAGAACTTTGCTGTAATCAGAAAAAAAAACCAGTAGAAAACATTGTGTGGAAGTCTTTGAGGGCTGGTTGGGTTATACACTTTCCCAGGCATTGTAATAGGGAGAGCCAACCTGTTGAGAGCCAAGTGCATGAATAATGAAAACTAGGTCAATTAGTTCTACAAGACCACAATCTGAGTAATTTTCAAACATGAACTTTCATCATATAAAGAAACTACCCTTCCAGGCATACACTGCATATAGGATTAGAGCATGCCTTTTCAGCCCAAGTACAAGGGAATTGGGAGTCTGATTGTACCAACAGTGCCTGACCTTGTGGTATTTCATTTTTTTTTTTTTTTTCTGACTCCTGTTTGCTACAGGCCAGGTGAGGTGTTTCAGGATGGGTGGTCGATTGTTTTCCTTAAAAGTGATATTCATTATGTGTCACAGAAAATCATTCTGATGTGGATGGAGCAGGCAGAGTGGAAGGATTGACATCAGCCCCTTCCAGCACACAGAAAGACTGAAATGTGTGCTCTTGCTTTTATGAACTTGTGTCTTTATCAGTACCAGTTCAACACACTGATATGTAAACTGTTAGAGGCAAAAGCCAGCTCCCAGGAGCCCGCAGCCAGTAATCCCAGGTCAGGCTGAGGGCTGTGGCTCTGTTTTCTTTTAAAGCTGTGGTATTTAATGTCAGTCTTTATCTTGGAGCCTGAAGAGCTTGTGCATTGGATTATGGAACTCCTGTTTCAAAGACTGCACTGAAATGATAATTTTACCTCTCACCTATTGGAAGGTAGGCTTTAGTTTTAGTCTGTTTTAAGCGTTTTTCTCTCTCTTTTTTTTTTTCTTTCTGACAGACAAAAAATGAAGATAGAATACCTAATGTGAGCTGGAAACTTTGGTGTCCTTGGCTGCTTCTGTTAGCTAGCCACCAGGTCATACTTCATCAGGGTGTAGATGTGCTAGAGATTGCATTTAGTGGTAGTGAAGATAGTGATGTGGCTGCTTTAGTCCCTCCACACTCAATGCTTGCAATTATACATCCAATCCCCCCAGAAAGGTCCGAGTGGCTGCAATAGCTCCACTGAGAAAAGGAAGGCAGAAAGTTAAACACTCTGTAGTGATTTTTGCACATTTGATCTATCGTGTCTTAAGAAACACACTTTGATTTTTTGAGATCTGACTTCTGTCCCTTACTGTTTCTCCTTATTCTCTCCCACAGTCCACAGCTACTCTGCCAAATGAAAATGAGAAAATACACTAACTGTGTCTGTACTGAGGAAGTGGTTTGCTTATAAATGGTGACCTTATGAAACCTATAAATGCTGATACCAAAACTATAGTGGATTATACGGATGTGGGCCCTGGAAAAATGAAAATTGGGTCTGTTTGTTAGCTGAAGGGAAAAATCTTGTTGCTGCCTAGGCTTTTTGCCAAGGCACAGCTGAAGTAAGGTTATTTTAGGTGTGTGTTGTGTGAGAGCTTTTTGTTCCTTTGGTGTTTATATAAGTTCCTCTATGAACACAGCTGTGAACAAAGAGCAAATCCTGTCTGATTTCACGTTTTCACAGATTTGCAACTGAGAAGGTGAGTGCATGCTTTGACAATTGAGCATGGGACAGGACTCTTCTCTGCCCTGAGCTGGTGCTGCTCAGCTCCCTGACGTGGCTACAGTAGTGTGTGGGAGACAAAACTCTGGAGACTGTGGAGTGCTGGTATCTGCAGAGCTCCATTGCTGCCTTCTCCAAGTGTCCGAGCTATCCAGCAGCGACCTTCGTGCCAGCCCTGAGTCAGGGCAGCTATTTACCATAAACACGGGTTCTCATCCTGGGAAAATGTGGATCTGGGAACATGAAGTGGGTAAAAAGCTGGAGGTGGATTTCCCTGGAAAGATTAGGATAAGGTCATGATGCATGACACAGTTAAACACCAGTGCACAGTCAATGAGTTGCAGAGCTTTAAGCTCATCTCTCAAACTGGGATTTGCTGTTGAAATTCTTTTATCTTTCTAACTTATAAGGTATAAACTGTAGCACTTCTATACTGGCATTATTGGCTTTTTTACCTAGGACCTTTGCTTTGATGTCAGCTACAAAATCAGTTAATAGATTTTCTTTAAAGGAAAATGCAGTGATGAATATTCAGCAGTTGTAAAAATTCTCTTCAGATTGCCATCTAATAGAGGTGAAAAAAAGTAGAAGCTGATTGGAATTCCAGAAAAAGGGATATTCATCTATTTATAGGAATTTGAGTCTTTATATGCCAAGTTTCATAATTTAGTGTTCAGAACACCCTTGATTTTAAGCACTTCTTGAGAAATCATTAAATGAAGGAAAAGTAAGAGGAATGTTAAAAGAGCCAAATTATGTTGATTTACAAAAGAAAAATGCAGCCAACATGAATTGCAAAATATAACACTGTGCTGTGTCTGTAATGCGCGCTCATCATTGCTGAAACATTGCCCCATGCCAGGGACTTACTGTCTCCAGCACAGACTAATGTCCTAAGCATGAGATGTAATGGCACTTTTCATGGTGCATCTTCTTCATCTTCATGGTCATTTTCAATGAAAGTGCCTCCCCAGAGCAACTTTTTCTTTTATATCTATTTTCTTGCATTCTTTCTGTATTTGAATGCTCTTGCCTCTCCCATTTCTAACTCTTCTCATTTGGAGAACATTTGTAGGAGTTGTGAAATGAAGGTGACCTTTGGTTGCTGTGAAAATGTTAAAAAAAAAAAAATTCATGACTTTCACTTCTATGGAGATATGTTAAGCAGCTCCTGACATTCTGGGAGATGTGGAAACCCTCAGGGAATTGTTGTACCCTGTGTTTGGTTATATTAAAAATACCCTGCATTTAATTTTTGAAATCTAAACATGTACAAATTATGAAATTAAGGGCTGTTACAGGGTAACAATATCACATGTGGAAATGTTGCCTGTTTTTATTTATCTAAGTACTACTCTAGCTAGAAAATGGTGTCATGGGTTTTGAGAGAGGGGAAAAAAAGGCTCAAAATGAAACTAAGGAAAGCTCTGTTATATGAGCAGAGCTGGGCTGTTCATGTCACTTACCATGGTGCTGTTTTCCAGCTGCTGTGTGTGCCTGACCCTTAATGTCTGTGAATTGTGATGTCGATGCAAATGCAGCACACCTGCCTAAGGTGGAGTGAACTTGTACACTGTGTTGTGGTACAATTCCGCTTACATGTGAAGGGTGTTCAGGTGCTTTGTAAATAATACTTGCAAATCAGGTCCATTTGCGGCAGTTCATACCCTTATGCTGGAGAAAGTTGTGCACAGTATGGACAGGGCCCCTGCTCAGGACAGCAAGGACTGGCAGTAAGTGGGGATGAGGACACGAGCTGTGAGCATCAGCATTCCTGCCTGTACCATCCCAGCGGAGGTGATGTCCAGTGACTCATCCTAGGCCAAATTATTCCTTCCAGTCTTTGCTCTTGTATTTTCTTGGCAGCAGTATGGCCACATTTTCAGGCCAGCTTGGCTGTGTTGTCACTGCTGGTAGGAGTGGCCCATGGAGCTGAGCTCTCACTATAGCCCGGCCCAGGGGATGGGAAGATTTCTCCCTGAAAAGCTTAGGGAAAACTCAGCTGCAACGTTGGCTCCCCCTGCCTCCTCCACTTCAGTATCTTCTAATTTTTGCTACTCCAAGCAGCCTATTCTGAGCAACTGCTCAGAATCTGACCAACTGAGCAGAAATTTTGTACACTCAATATTCAGTTTTCAATAGTGCTTGGTGTAGTTTTGATGTTTAGGCATTTCACTGGTGACGTACCTGGAATGTCTCAGTTCCTCTGAACTTTCCTGTTTGGCTGTCTGGGGGAATTTTGGAACTAAAAAATGTAAATCTTTGCTATTTGGTATAGAGAAGTCTATTTTGGTGAATTAAAATTTTAAAAATGTGGATCCAGGTTCACGTTGTCCTTGCACTTTGCCATCTGTGTTTTTTTAGATTTCCGTTCAGTAATTTAGCCTCCCTGTGCGATTTCTAGTGCCATGTAAAGTGTTTTCACCCATCTTATCTACGAGGGACTGGCTTGAAGTCTGTTTTAATTCAGTGCCTTTTAGACAGGTGATTTTTTTAGTGGAAATTAACTGTGGAATGTTTCAGAGGCTCATCACGGGTTTAAAGGATTTAAGTCCAAGCCACTTCCTTTTACGCTAGAGGGAATGTCTGCAGGTATGTTTAGTCTGAGAGCAGGAGGGTGAACAAGGAAGACTTTGTATGAAGAGGTATAGGTGGAGCTGAGGTAGCCACCAGGGACTGAAACACCAGAATGTTGCTTATTAAAGTCTAGAATTGTTATTACTATTATTTGTATTACTATAGCATCTGAAAAGTATTTAAAGGGGATGGGATTTTCTGCAAATAATAATGGATAAATCTTTGCCTAGTAAAAATTGGCATAGCTAAGAGCCACTGAGAACCCTGACTAAAATTGTCTCAATGTGTTTGGCTCTGGGAGAGCTAGAAGTTAAAAGATAACTCATAGGAGGATGAAGGTAGTGAGGAAAATCAGCAATAAGAGTTGATTTGCAGAAAATAGGATCTGGAGTCATTGAAACGCAGATCTTCCCTAGGAATTCAGGAGTTGTGTGTAGGAGGCCTTTTGAATAATCTGGCCAGCACTGTTGGCTATTAGGCATCAAATGACTGTTAAATTTATATAGCTTAGTTGTGGTAAGCTGGTCTTTGGATAAAATTCTTCACTGCAAGCAGCCAGCCTGGATTCCTTGCTCATGGAAGTGAGCAAACACATGCTAAGAGTAGGGAGGGTTTCATTGTGCCAGCAGCTTTAGAAGAATTTAATAAAATCGGGGGTGGAATAGTCCATTCAAATGCAGCCTCTGAATAGAGATACTGGCAGCAGTTGTATTTTCTGTGGTGTGCTCCTTGCAGTCCCCCAGCAAACCTCCCCTGCCTGGCACAGGCAAGTGCAGCTCCCATTAAGCTTAGCAGGAGCTGTGCTTGCTGAACTTGGCCCTTTGCCTGTAGAAAATTAAATGTGTTGGCAGGTTAGCCAGAGGAAAATGTTCTTCTCTTTGGGGTGCTCAGCACTTGTTCTGAGGCCTTCTGGGCTTGCGGAAGAGAGAAATTCTCCAAAACTGAGGCTAGCCAGGAGGGCTTAGACAAATTGCCTATTCCTTTTCCCCCTCAGATAAATTCTGGGAGGCCTGAGAGCTTCACAAGCATGGTCAATGACAGGCTCAGCATACATGGTGGCCTGTCCTGCTCCTTGGACTTCATGTTCCTGTCTATAATAATGAGAACTACTCATTCATTTTCTCTTTTATAAGGCAAAGGTTTGACAAAGTCATGACTTCTTTTTTCTCCAGGTGTGTATACAACTCCTGGACAAGTGTGTATACAACTCCTGGAAAAGAATAGATGAGTGTGTGATAAGACTCTCAAATCAAGGGCTAGTTCTGAGTTATTGCAGTGTGATCATTCCCTTTTTTTCTGGGCTCTGTTTTAGCCCCAACTTGTTCTTTATTTGATTATCCTTCTGAATCCCACTCTTAATTTGTGAGAGTAACTGAGCTGAGCTACCCTGCTCTGAGATTTCATAAATTTAAAATACCCCACTATCCAAATGTCTTGGGACATTGAGTCCTTGTTTTGGAGAGTGAGGTAGTCACTTAGTAGTGTAAATCCCATTACAGATAAATGGGATTCAGAATTGCTCATGCCTATTTTTTTATTTAAATGGAAATTTGGTCTCCTGCTAGCATATGGTCACTTTGTGTCCTCCTTGAAATTGTGCATCTGCTAGATGCTGGTATTCCTTGCATGGTATGACAACTTCTGAAGTGGACAGAATTATATTAACTAGAGTTGCAACATTTCAGTCTCTCAGAATGTTTACGATAAAAACCTGATGCTGACAAGTATTGTGAAGAATATTTATTTTTCTGCTGTGGATTAAACAATTGATTCTGGGAGATTAAAATGCTCTACCTGCCTTCTTGCACACTTCTGTTTTGCTATGTCAAACAATATAAAATGAATACCGCACTTCCCTCTATCTAATTGAATAATTTACTGTAAATAGCTGTCATTTACTTTAGAGCAGTAGGGGATCATTAGCCAAATGGATGTGAGTAAGTCATGCCTTTAATGCGTTAGAGGGGCCTAAAATGGAATCATCTAAATGGGACCATCAATACAGCAATGCTGAATTAAGTCAGAGGCACTTAAAGCTTTAAGTCCTCCTTCTTGTAAATTACATGTTCCCTCAGAAGAAAGATAATCAAGAACTTGCATAAAATATGACATCTTTGTTTCAAAGCTTTATTTTTAATGAATAAAATAGTACAATTTAGATGACGTGATTGGTAGGTACAATCGTGTTTTGGATTTCCCTCCTGTTAATTACACCCCTTCTTTAATGATTGAAGCCTTCCTGCTCACAAGCAGCTACTTGTGCTGACTAATATTGGCTCTGCTCCGTGAATAAGTAAGATGAGCAGGTAATAAAATATGTTTTCATGACTTTTATGGGTATATGACCTGATAATTACTTGTAGAAGCTGGTGTTTGGTATATGTAATTTTAGAAAGGTCCCAGTTTAGTCTTAACTCCTAAATGTACAATAACATTTTGGCTTATTTCACCACTGAAGTCAGTGGCAGGGCTGTTGGGAACTTCAATGCATTTTTTCCTCTCATTGACTCCTCCTGACCCCCATCTAGTTCTTCTATTCAGTTTTCTGTTATCCTGGAAAATGTTGGTCTTCAAAAGTTAAACCAGAAGCCAAACTTTCAAGGACATCATACAAGGAGGATGTAATACAAGTAGTGATTTTCTTGAGGTGTGACAATCAATTTAAAAATTATTATAAATAATTTAATTATATTATTTAATTATAAATAAATAATACAAACTTTGGTAGTTTGTATTATCCATAAGAATTTCCCTTTTGAAGCTGAGATCTCTTCAACCTCAATGATTCTGTGGCTGTGTGATGACAGGTTCTGGGTCACAGTGACTTTGTGGGAGCAAGTGGCACGTGCTACAAAAAAGCATTGCCCCTCTGAGTTGTGACTTTGCAGCTTTATCCTTCTTATTTTTTAGGGCTCTAAGACATTAAACTTGCTGACTTATTTTTCCATGTTTACTCCCTACTGGATTCCCCTCTTAGTCACCTTCTGCCAGGATTCAACCATTTCACATTTTTACTAGAATCTATTTTTGTGCCTTACGCATTTCACTCTCACATGTAAGAGGTCTTCAGTTGCTGGAATTAGATTTGGGCTGATGCTTTATTCTAAAGTTGAGGTTCAAGGGCTCTAGAAAGGCACCCCCATCCCCCACCTTTGCAGACATAATCTGTCATTGCACTAAAGAGAGTAGAGGAATTTGGAACATTATCCCTTCAGAATATGGAGAGAGGTTAAATGAGTTTCTGCGTAGCTGTGAGAGGATGGTGACGCACCTTGTTGTGAAAAGCAGGATGATTTCTGTGGTTTCATTCCCTGGATGTAACCACTGCCCTATGTTTCCTGTAACTGATTTCTTTTTCCACCCCATCTTACTGAAATGCTTTTCTTTAAAAGGTAAATTCATCTTGTGCTTTGAAACTTTTCAGAATTTGCTTATGAACTGCTTTCGTTTTTATTGGATGAGTCATGAGTCAAAAGCTTTGTCCTGTAGTTCTACCATGAGTAATGCCTAACATTTTCTTGGGTTCTTTTTCAGAAGACTATTAAATTAAAAGAAGAATCTGTTTTTTGATGTCTTAATGGACAATTAGGTGGTTGGGTCTCAGAACTGATTTACATTTACCACTGCAGTAATTTAAATTTTTTTCCTTCAATTTAAGGACGTCACTTTTTTCCTAGCATGTACATGTTGCTGGTCACAGCACTTTAAATAAAGATGTTTCAGGTTTAGGTCTGCTGTACAAGTGCTGATTGTGCTTTTGGGGACAGTTTTCTCACTGAGGTCTGTACTGGCAGTAGCTAGGAAAGCTGGGCCATGCACATGAGCTTCAAATTACCTGTGTGACATTCAAGTCATGGTAATGAGTATAGATGATATGTGGCTTCAGGATCCTGGGCACTGACTGAGAGGTTGTGGGCTATTTCCCTGAAACCTCTGCTCTGTATCTTGTCCAGATAACGTGAATCTAAAGAAAAACTTCTGTGTGCATTCTGTCATGCTATTGGGGCAGATCCTTCCTGTGGGATGCCAAGCCACTGGCACATCAGTGGGTGGGCATTGGCAATACCTAGCAAGATCTTTGACATGCCTGACCCTCAGATATTTACTGGTATAATGTAAGTGTAATTGGCACAGGCAGTTCCTTGGATCTAGCTAAGGTAAATGCTGGATTGTTGATAGCATCTCTGAGCTTAGGGACACTGAAAATAATGAAAGCCATAGTTGCAGGTAGAATGTACACTCTGTCACCCTGAGGGGTTAGGAACATGTTTGTTTTCTTGCTGAGGCCAACTATTGCCTCAGGTTGCGCTGGAAATATTGGAGATGATGGGTGTTTCAAGATTGGCAGAGTTTTCTGAGGCTGGTAATGGAAAATGGAGAAAAAGGAGTGTCTTGATCATGGAACTGTCTCTAGGTGGTAGATGGAAATGTGCTGGTATTTTAATAGTGAAATAATCTCTGTGGGGGGATTTTGAGTTTTCTTAGCTGCTCTTGCAAACAGGAAATGGGCTGATCCACTGCCCACATATCACAGGTAACAACAGAAACAGTTCAGAAGACTGAAATTTTCAGGGCAGTGGATCGACACTGTAACTTCTAAGTTTTGGTGCATGTGCATTTGCAACTGAAACAGTCAATGCCGATTTTCTGGAAATGGAAGTTAATGGAGAACTTTTACACTGTTGTTCTAACCAGTCTCATGTGTCTGGAGGGTTAATAGTGCAGAGACTTGCATTGGAATGAGTGAACATGCTTTCCAAATGTGACTCTAATGTGTCTCTGACTTGCAGAGAAACAAAGTTCTGTGGCACAGTCATAAGTAATTGCAGAGCTCAAGCTGATATTGTGGATAAAACCCCCTATAGTCGCACTATATTTTTCTGTGGGGAAGAAAAATAAAGTCTGGAATCTGAGTACTCCTAAACCTAATGATTACAAGTTCATTGAATTTGGCTGCTAATAGTAAAATTGGCTCTGGGACGTTTCCTTCCAGCTAATTCTGGTGTATGTGTCTCTACTTGTGCTATCACAAACTGTTACAGCCTCATGATAATAATGGGAAATATTTATCAAAACACTAGCCCTGTTCTGCAAGGAAACTTGTACAGTTTAAAAGATAATTTTTCTTTTCTTTCAATATCAATTTTTAGAAAATCATGAGAACAAACAATGCAGCCATCCTGGAACAGACTGTGTAGCAATTCATCCTGTACTTAGAACTTGTGTTCCAGTTCCTTGCATAATGGATTACTGAACATCAGCTGATAGATGTGATGTTGTTTGACTTCTGTAATTTGCTGTGTATCTGGGAGTTACCAGTGCAAAAGAAGATACAGGATGTGACTCGTATACCTGCCAAATTTGGGGCTTTAGTAATTAAAAGTACTGTGACATATAGTCACTTTTTAATTGAAATTGCAACAATCCCTACTGAGCTACAATATTTTCAGGTGTGGCATGGTTTTTCATACACTCATCAACATCCAAACTTTACTTCCTAATAAACAGCACTCCTCTCCTTATATTTCTTCTTATTATTTTGCTTGTGGTCTCTCTAAAGAGAGTAAAAACTAAAACTTCTACACTAAAACTTCAGCCTGTGAATTGGGAAGGGGGAGAGATTAAAAAAACAAAACCAGCAACAATGTCAACAAAAAGATGCAAAAAGCTCCGAAGAAAGCTGTCCTGTGCAGGACCAAAAGTTGGACTTGATGATCCTGATGGTCCCTTCCAACTCATCATATTCTGCGGTTTTATGAACCTCATCGTAGTCTGCAGCTTCTTCATGAGGGGAAGAGGAGGGGCAGGCACTCATCACTCTGGTGACCTCTGCCAGGACCTGAGGGAATGGCCTGAAGTTGTGTCAGGGGACGTTTAGATCAGTTATCAGGAAAAGGTTCTTCACCCAGAGGGTGGTTGGGCACTGGAACAGATCCCCAGGGAAGTGCTCACAGAACCAAACCTGCCAGAGTTCAAGAAAAATTTGGACAATGCTCTTGGCACATGGTGTGACTCTTGGGGATTGTCCTGTGGAGGGCCAAAAGTTGTATTTTGATAATCCTTGGGTCCCTTCCAATCCAGGTTACCTTGTGATCCTTAATAAAACTGCCATTCTACCAGGCTTGAACTTTTCTTTCTTGGCCTTCCCGAGCTCTGCAGCCAGGGGCTGAGGAGTACTTGGGGCACACAGACTGAGTGCAGGTCATCGACTTGAAGAGGATTTGCACTTTCTACTCCCACACACAACTTGGTCTCTGGTGCAAAAGTAATGTGAGCAGGCCAGAAAGTCCCCCCGAACCTTTGGGTTTGCTTGGAGTTTCTGGATGTGCTCTGCACATGTTACACCCACCCTGGAGACCCTGGATGTGGGAATAATCCTGCAGGGCAGTTTTGCCTCTAGCCCTGCTGAGGATTCCCTCCCTCTGATAGTGTTACAGCTTTTTGGCTCTTCCACATTTTTTTGTACAAAGGACAGAGGAAGAATAAAATGTCTGGTGATTGGATCCTCTTTGGCAGTGGTTCAAAATTATAAATGAATTTTTTTTTCCTTACAAATAGGAAAAGCTTACTGCTGCTTTATGGCTTGTTCTTTGTGTAGAATTATAATGACTAGGTGGCACAGTTTGCTGACAGGCTGTCTGGAGGTGTTAATTGGAGTCAATTAAAGGAAAAAAGCAAGAAATAGAAACTATGCTCAAATTTTGCCATAGGCTTCATGTTCTTGTTTTTTTAGTGTATAGGGAATTCCACAACATTGACTTTTTTTCAGCTTTTAGGTAGTTTGTCTACAGGATTTGCTGTCTATCTAGAAAAGGCAGGCTTGAAGGTAGAACTTGCAATGAGCTTGAAGAGAGCTGAGATCCTCAAAAATATGTAGGTCAACCACATGTTTTACATTTTCTTTGGTGGGTTGTTTCATCTTGTGTGCTTGTTGCTCAATTTGATCAGCTTTTACATTCTGTTGAGTTACCTTATTAGCAGACAATAACTTTGATCTCTCAGCTTCTTTCTTCCCTTTTAACTTTTTTGTAGTTCTCTAATGCCCTTGTTGTCTTCTACCCAATATGTTGTAGAAAGGTGAAAAAATTATGCTGAAGTTGATTGAAAGAAGTAGGAAGTTTATTGACAATTCAAGCAGAGAAGTGGTTTAAGGACTAGAGATAACAATCACAGAAGGTCAAGAATAGCTAACTTTTAGATAAATGTGTGTTTGTCTGTACTGGTCTAAAGCTGGTCTTAGGATTTTCAGAGTTATGACCAAAAAAGATCAATTTGATATTAACTCTGTAAAATGATAAACTTAATCGCTACTGGCAAATATTGTGAAAAGACAACCACTGTTGACCATGCAATGCCTTGTGATGCCTGTCCAGTGCAGCCTTGGCTAGTGTGGGCTATGATCTGAATTAATAATATTGTTTTGCTCCTCTCTGTTAAAATGTCAGATGTGTTTTTCTTTTTTGAGGAATATCAATGTAAATAAAGATGTCTTTTATACTTCTTGTCTGACTAACAGGAATGGCTATTAAGATGAAATCCTTTCATTACAGGTAATGGTTTTTACACAGAGATGTGCAAATATTGTCATGTTTCCTTGCAGTGAGTTATTTGTAGAGGTCTCTATTCCTCTCCCTTTGAAGTGGTTAAATACACCATTATCTTCTCTGTGCACTTGTTTACAGTATTAAATTCTAGAATGTTTTGTTTCAATTTTTACTTGCATTATGTTTAACTTTGGGGTAGTCAATTATTTTTCTTTATTTCATGCCTCAATAGGGAAAATGCCTCTTTTATTTCTTTTCATGTTAAGATCCGTTTGGAATTTTTGTATGTGTGTAGAGGAAATAATGAACCTTGGCTTCAGTTTCATTACACTTGTAAGATTCATGTCATCTAATAACAGAAAACTGTGATACTCTGTAGGCATTTCTTCTGAGCAGCACAGTCTACTTCTATGTTTGTACACTCTAAGGTGTAAAAATCTCCCATTTTCCCTTATGCCCTACACACTAGTTGAAAGAACAGCTCTTTTATTCTGATCTCTCTACGTGGGGACAAAGTGAAATCCTGGCTATGGTGTCAGGGGTAAATAAGACCAAAGTAAGGCAATTTCACTTGAGGTAATTTATGGTCAGCACAAACCTGTGACCTCTCATGCCACACTGGGGTCCCCAGCACAGGAAGGATACAGACCTGCTGGAGTGAATCCAGAGGAAGACCACAAAGACTATTACAGGAATGGACACCTCTCCTACTAGAAGAGGCAGAGAGAATTTGGATTCTTCAGCCTAGAGGAGAGAAGGCTCTGGGGAGACCTTAGAGCAGTCTTCCAGTACTTGAAGGGGGCCTAAAAGAGAGCTGGAGAGGGGCTTTCTGTAAAGGCACATAGTACTAGGAGAAGAGATGATGGCTTTAAACTGAGAACAAGTTTAGATTAAATATTGGGATCAAATTCTTTACAGTGAGGGTGGTGAGGCACTGGGAGATGTCACCCAGGGTTGTGGATGCCCTATCCCTGGAAGCGTTCAAGGCCAGGTTGGATGGAGCTCTGAGCAGCCCAGGCTATTGGACCCCTCAGAATTACGTGGTAGCAGCTTGCATTTCTGCTGCTCTGAGAACCAATAAACGTTTTTATACAGTGATTATTCTGCACCACATAAAAGGTAAAATATAGTTCTGGAGTGCACCAACCTGACACTTATTATTCAGTTCCTGAACCTCAAAAGTAAATTCTTTTCCAGTGAAACTGCCTCTAAAATGCTAATTGCTAGAAATGTGACCACTAATCAGTTTGCTCCCATAATGCTGCCAGCTATAGAAATTGGTGTGCCCCTTTCAGAAGGGGAGATTTTGAAGACTTTGATAAGATTAAAAAACCCCCAAAAGATGCCAAATGACTGTTCCAGTGGCCTGTTGCCTAAAATAATTTTGAGTGGAGTGAAAAGAAGTCACCAAATCTGTTATGCCCTTCTTTATGTCCTTATTTTAAAGATTTTCATAATGTAATCAATGACTACAGAAACTCCATTTTCCTTGATATTTTGTATTTGAATGGGAAAATTTGTTAAAGATGCACTGTAAGAAAAGTGGCACTCATGCCTTGGCAAAAAGGCTTACTGTAGTACGTGTGATGATTGATCTCCTCCATTCCTAATCTTGGAGAAAGCTGAATTACCTGGATAAATATGTTCTACATATATTCAACTTAGTGTGTTTCATATGATCCACTATCTAAAATAAAGGTATGGAAGGAGCAGTCTAATACATCTTGCTTTCAAAGCAGGATTTTGCCTTGTGGAGATCATAAACAATTTTTTTTCATGTTCAAGGAGGTTTTTAAAACCAGGAAGTGAATTAAGGGATACCTCTGTTTGCAGAGGAATGGTACTGGCTTCAGATTTGTTTTTTCCTTCCACCCTCAAGGATCTACACAATAATATTCCTTGTTTGTAGTTTTCAAGATGGCCTCTTTGACTGAGGTAGATCTTTGTTTGTCCCTTTCCATCCCTCTGGATTTTTCAAAGGTAGAGATGTGTAAAACAGGGCTACAATGAGAACTATCCAGAAGAAAAAAGAAATAGCTCAAACCTGAGTTTACATGAATAACTACATCAGACGTGTGTGTGTGTATATATATATATAAATATATATACACACACACCAAACCTCCGTATATATTTTAATATATACTTTAAAAATATTTAATTTAATAGAAGTTTACAATGCATATAAAATAAAAATGAAATATGTTTTTACAATTATGAAAATATAAGTGAAATATTAAGAAAATATTTAAGTAAACAGATGCCTATACATATATATATGTATATGTGTACATAGTCAAGGACAGGTTGGGTGAGGTTGTTGGCAACCTGATCTAGT
>WBMY01002789.1:140418-240879 GCA_013397315.1 Donacobius atricapilla | reverse complement strand
GGGGGGGTTGGAAGTGATGTTGTTTAAGGTCCCTTCCAAAACAAACTCTTCTGTCATATATTAAAATGCATATTTTCAAATACAGAGACTCATTTAAAATGAGAGCCTCTCTCTCCATAAAGAAGATAGAAAAGAGAGGAAGAAATATGCCATAAAAATAAAACCCCTCCGTGACTGAAAATGGATTTATGCTTCAGATTGTTACTTGAAGTGTAAGGCATAAACTATTCAACAGTGCTTCCTCTATGAGAATTGGCTCTGCAAGACTTGCTGCCATGAATGAATGCCATAGGTAGTACCTTTTCCCACCTCTCCTTCCTAGTTTTAATTTTGCATTCTAAGACTGTAGTCCATAGATCTATGTGTACAATCCCATGCTAATACCACCCATTTTTATGCCCCGTTTGAGGGACTCTTCATTATTTTTGCTCCTGGTTTTATGGTTTCTTAGATTTGTGACACCCAGCTTAATTTTGAGTTGGCTCTTACTATTGTAATTAATTCATGTCCATATAAGCCTCTTATAATGCAGAATGCCGCAGGATCTTGAGTCCTTAAATGGTTAGTGTGGAAAAACTTCTGATGGGCTGGATGTGTTGCTGAAGGACAGAATGTATGTATTTACTTTCTGACCTCTCACATAAATGCTGTCAGAATTTTGCTCTTAATTTGATTTGTAGCATTCCATTAACAGTTATTCTGCCTATAGGAGAATAATAACTAATGATTCCCAGACTCCCAGAATTGTAAAATAAGGGCAAGCACTGTTTGGCAGAAAAGAGATTGTACTTTAGTACAGACAGGAACTGTTCATATTAATCAAGGGGTATCTGGTCTGAAATGACTTATTAGCTAATAACTTCTTATTCTCAGGTTAACCATATTGCTTATAGGTAACATGCTCTTCTAATTTGGGTGATCATTAATAGTGAGAGACTAGATATGTGGATTTCTGTCTATTTCTGAAAAAGAAATGATGCTCTTGATTGACCTTATTTTAAGATATTGTTAGTGTTGAAAATAATCATATTATTAGGGGTTAGAAAGGGCATGGTGAAAGTTCATGTATTTGCCTTTTGATTTGAACCTTTGCAAGGGTGAACATGTGTGACGTGAATGAGCTCAAAAATGTGAATTTAATTGTCTGAACTTTCAGAGCTTAATTATTAAGGACATCATTTCGTGATAGAGAACTTTAGGGCCAGTAGTAGAAGAAAAAAGGTCACACGGAGTTCACCTGGAAAACATGCTGTTACCATGATACTTTTAGGCATGGATACTGTTCCTAAATGAATACTTGTGTTAAAACTCTTCCAATTTCTAGTTTGTTAAATATGAGCTAACACGTTGAATAATGGACAAGGAATTTAATCTAGGAGATTTTACAGGTTGCAATTTGTTTTCCTAGCAGAAATAACACATTTTGAAGGATGCTAAAAAGCACTCTGGTGCTGTAGAAGCTGCTCTCCATTGCTAAACAGCAATGGAGCAACGGGAGACTCCCAGCAGGGAGTTCTTGTAGGGCAGGAGGGGTTTATGGTGGAACAGGGGGATCACAGCTGCCAGCTGCATCACTCTGCTAATGAGGTGCTGTACAAGTTTCCCCTGTGCTGCCAAGCCTAGTGTAAGTTGGGATGAGACTTCTCCTTTAATTTACAGGTGGGCTGTTTGACAGTTTTTGAAGATATTCTTCATTCTCTGTCAGTTGCTGTCAAGGCCCAGTGCCTGTCTGTAAGCAAGATCCCTCTTCCTGCTTATGTGATTTTGGGAATTTTTGGCCATGAAGGTCATGTCCTTTATTGACACTGATGATTTCTGAGGGCAATACTTTCATGCTCTTTCAGGTGTGATGCTTTATTCTCTTCTGAACTGTTCTCTGAAAAAAGCTTTTGGCTGGCTGTATCGGATGGGATTGAAATGTGGTTTGTGTTCTGCCTATCTATATCTATTCCTTGAGAAAATAACATCTCAAAACCCAATACAGTGTTGAAATCACAAAGACAAAAATGCAGTATACAGAGCCTGCTGCCTTGAATATATGTAATTCCACGTGCATGTGCTACTGAGGAATCAAACTGTAAGTCAGCATTTACATTGTGATGCTGTTGGGGGTTAGATTTGGGGTTTTTTTTCCCTATCGAATTTTTTTCCCACAAAGTCGCTAGGAGACTAATTGCTGGGTACTTATGGGTGCTTGACCAAAACAATACAAGTGGCTAGGAAAGCGTAGCACCAAGCTACACCCTTTTTTGGTCTCTGAGGGAAAAAGGTGATACCACGAGGTTTTGGGAGGTAAAGGGCAGGTGTGGGGACAGGTTCGCTCTCTTGGTCTCGGCATGGGAGAGAGAAGGGTCAGGCCGCTCCTGCTGCAGGAAGTTTTTTCACTGCCATCACCGGGTCTGGTCCTGAGGAAATCTCCCATCATCTCCTCGTGTGCCCAGGAACTCTGAGCTCGTCTCCTCCTGCTCTGCTGGAGCTGGGCCGGCCCTGTCCCACCGCCTCCGCTTTTCTTTGGCACCGCTTTGGATACGCTGTGTCCCTGCACTGCCCTGCCCTGCCAGGGCATCCCTGCCCTTCCAGCTACCACCGCAGAGCTTTGGTACATCCCATCCACCAGCCCAGGATTTTTTCCACTGTTCCAGCTTGGCGCTCTCGGAGCCCTGCACCGAGACCAGACTGCCCCGGGCTTTCTGAAACAAAAGCCCCTCGAGGTTCCTGATTTTATCATTAATGCTGTAGTTGTTGTTTGTTTGCCTTGTTATACATACTAGTAAAGAGCTGTTATTCCTATCCCCATATCTTTGCCTGACAGCTGACTTAATATCAAAGTCTAGTAATTCAGAGGGAGGGGGTTTGAATTCTCCGTTCCAAAGGGAGGTCTTGCCCTCCCTAGCAGATACCTGTCTTCTCTAATCGAGACAGATACAAGGTTGTGGGCAGATGTAAAGCCCTATATAAGGTGTTAAATAGAAGGCTTCATAATAGTACAAGAATACAGTTTTATTATTTCAGTTTGTCGCTAAAGCTTCTACCAAAATTGCCAATATTGCAAACTACAAGCAGTGGGTTTTTTGGTTTGATTTGGGGTTTTTTGCACAAATTTACGTGGGCAACATCTCCACTAATGAGCTGTGGGCCTAGCCATTGGCCATGGAAAAAATTATTTTCAATGGAAAAAAAGAATAGACTCTCCTATGGAAGTCTACTGATGTTATGTATATATATATATATGCGCTTAATAAAAGTGAGTGCACATGAAACTTCTCTATAGTCAGCTAGAGGAGAGAACTTCGCTTTTAGGAGGGCTGACTGGAGCTCACCACTGTGTTGCAGACTCGAATAAAAAGCAGAATCAACTAAAGAGAAGGACTCATCAGCTCTTTCCTAGTCTTTACTAGGAAGTACAATTGTCTTGATCTTACCTGGAAAGAGGAATATGAGCACTGGAAAATGAATAGTATCTACTATGGAGCTCTGTAATTGCCCAGTAGGTGGAGGAAGCATTCCAAGCAGCACCAGAAGCCTCTACCACAAATCACCGGTGTTCCAACCTCTCTTGCGTACCTGGGGCTACAGTGGGTTACCTGGCCAAATGCCAGGGGAGAGAATTTTGTCATCTTGGCAACATTAATTTGGGATTGAAGATTTGAGCTAATATCTAATCATAGTCTCAAGCCAGACAGTTTGCTGCAAGATATTGTTGTGGCATTTTGTTATTGTTCCTGGAGCATAAGTAACCTCTAAGTAGGAGCTGATAATGCTTTTAAGGGCTCTCAGACATAATATAGAAGTGTGTTTTGTGGGAAGACAGCATATAAAAACTTGCATTTTTGTCAGGTTTCTAATTTATGGGGAACAAGGACATGCAATAATCTAATTTATCTGTTCACATTATGTCACTGATCACAAGTAATGGAGTACAAGTAGGTGCTTTGATTTGTATGTGTAGAAATTGGTAGTAGGCTGAGCTCATGGTGAAATATATTTCCGTTTCCAGAGCAAGCTAAAACTTTAGATTTGATTTAGTGTTGGTAGCATAAGAAGGCAAATCCAGGTCTAATGCTAAAGCAGAAAGCGGTACTTAGTGTACATGAAATCTGTAATTCTGCAGGCTAAAATATTGTTTTTTCTGGTCCTCTAAATGATGAGATTTAGGAGGGAAAATTAATTTTGGAGATTTTTTAATGTAGATATGTTCAGCTTTAAGGGTATCTTCCCCAAATGACGCCTGTGATTATTGTGATATTTGGCTGTTGCCAGTAAGTGTGATTATACAATTGTTTGTATCTGGTAATCATAAATGTCTTTAAAAAAAGAGAAATATTCTACTAGTGGAAATGAAGCTAGCTCACTTATTCCATTTGTTAGAGAAATCCGTATATCATACACTAAATTCTTTAAATTATCCCCCATCCCCTGCCCAAAATAAGCTTGTTTTTCAAATCTCAGTGTGTCACGGGAACAGAAGAATACATACCAATATTTTCATATGTGGACATATAAACCTTCAGTCAAAACCCATGAAATATCTGAAATATTTTTAATCCAGAGACTTCAGTAACAATTAAACTATTTTTAATTGTTTTAGGTGATGGTTTTGGCTTTTTTTAATAGATTTTTCTCCTATATTTCAATCTTCTTAGTTTATACAGCTAAAGAAGGATTACATTAAGTTTGTTATTTCCAGGAAAACCTAGGGGGTAGGGAAGAACACAGGATGACACCATCACCAGAGCAATCTGGTGCTAACAGTGGACAAAGCATGTGAACCCATTACATCAGTTGTAATACTTTTATGTGCTCAGGATGTGTTTGTGAGATCTTGGGGAAAAAAACACGGACATGCATTAGTAATGAGGTCTGTTTCCTAGGAAAGGGAGTGAGGACCACTCTGTGTCAATTAAAAGCAATTTGGGGTGGCAAATATCTTGAATGCTGGCTGACTCAGCTTGCACAATGCAGCCAATAACCAAATAGCAGAATTTCACAAGCAGCTACATCAAAACCACTCTGCTTCTGTTGGTGACACAAACAACAATAATTTCCTCTGTAAAGTATTTTCTCTAGGAATGAGATCCATTGATCCCAATTTTTAATTCACATCTAAGAAAGCATAATTTTCCCACTGTTCCTCTCTTCTTGTCCAAATGAACCCATTTCTTCTCCTTTTTCCTGAGTTGTGGATTAGTATTTTCCTTTATATATTTTGCTTAAGTTTTCTTCTAGCCATGTGAGTGAGTGAAAATGACTTCACCTCTTTTGTAGAATAAATCCTCTATGCTTTTTGCTGTAAAAATGCCTTGACTGTAGTAGGTAGTGCTCTAATGTCAGGTGGGGCTAATTAAATGAAGAGGAAAAGAGACAGAACTCTTCCTTCTGTGAAAATGAGGAGTCTTTCTTCTCCCTTCTTGTTTTCTTTTCTAGTTCAATAAAGCTTGGATCCATCCCTTGGTCACTAGGTATAAAGGAAAATCATGGAGGAGAAAGATGTGTGTAGCATTTAAAATGCATAAGAAGTGAAAGTGTCTAACGTGGAAGGGTCAAATTCTTCAGTAACATAGACATCGAGGACCTTTCTTGTAAATGTAGTACTTAACAATCCTGAAATCATATTGCAGGATAATTAGGGCTGGAAGGGACCTCACTTGCAATCTTTCTCACAATAACATGAGGAATTACTGTAATACTCAATAGACTTTCTCGAGTATTCAAGTTAATATAAAATAAATGGGGCTAAATAATACCTCAATACTAACTCAGAAATGTTCAACCCAGATGGCTCTGACCTGTGCAGTAGTCCAGGATCTTCAGGAATATGCAAACCCTACACTGTTTATGCTGTGAAATGTACTTAATAGCCTTGGCTATTAATGGAGTTGCGGAGTACCCGGGCGTCGCGGTGCCTCATGGAGCATGTCTCCTCTGCCTAGCTGGCTAGCCCTGGCACCGCGGCAGGGGTCAGGTACGGCCCCGTCTGCTGGCCCGTGCCGATCCTGTGGGTTAGGAGCCAGCGGATCCACTTCTGGGAGTAGCTTAGGATGCACAGCGACCGCGGTGAGAGGAAAGGAGGACCCTGACTGGGGGTGCAACACGAGCTTATTACAGGACCCAGACGGGACCTCCTCACCTCGGAGCCTCTGCCCAGACACAGCCCTGAACAGGGGATGAACAGAGGATTTTAAACATGGGAGGGGAAATGGGGAGAGGACAAGGGAAACACCGAGAATGGGTCAGGGGGTGGCCCAGGGGACGAGGGACACCCTCGGGGGCCAACTCCCTTAGGGAGGAGGGGAACTCCTCTGGCCAGAGCCTATCACTCGATGCCCTCCCTGGAGCTTTCCAGAAGCTGGGACGGCCCCGGAGTGACAGGCAGCTCACCAGAGGAGGGGACTAGGGAATGGATACATGGGTTGCCACGGAGAAGACAGGGTACAACCATAAATCAATAAAACGAGGGGGTGTGAAGGACGAACAATTGGGACATACAAAACTGAGTAACAAAACCATGCTGCTACACCTGTGGAAAAGGAGACTTTTTTATTTGTTTTAAGGATCTCTTTCCACAGAAGAGCAGAAAATGCCATCCCAACCTGGGCTGAAGGTGCCTGAGTTTCCCCAGGTTTACTAAATGACTGTTTTTTTTCTAGATCCCAGCCTATGGAGAAGTGCACGTAAGAACAGGATAAATATGGCTTTTAAGGGCGAGGACCACTTAGATTCCCTTTGCTTACCAGTTCAGCGGTAAGTGGTGCACTCTATCATCCAGATTTGAGTGATTAAATGATTCTGAGGCAGCAGCTGCACTTTCCTTTGAGGCTCTGAAGATTCTTAAAAGCTCATTTTTGAGCTCAGGTAGTATTCCTATGGAATTTATAGAATGAATGTGGAAATTTGAGATATATTTCTTGAGGCATTTGGAAATTTGTATACCCGGGGTCTGGGAAATCATGGCAGTGTTTCTACAGCCATCATTTTAAATGGATGACCATGTTTGCAGTAGCAATGTGACTCTAGTTTCTGGACTGCTTCTTAGTCGTGATGGAAATGACTGGAACCCTCTGCATTCTGTGAAGACTGTTAAAAGCTATAAATATATATATATTTTTAGCATGGTTGACTTTTTTTCTGGCGTAGGTATGGTAATGATATGCAGGCTATCGTATAATGTCTCTGGACTGTGGTACCCTGTTGGGAGTGGAGACATTGGTGATTCCGCTAACCAAGAGATTTAAAAAAAATCCATCTTTTGGTTGCCATCTTGTAGCTGTCTCTATGCAGTGTAGTTATGCTTCTAGTCCTAATAGGGGTTCCATGAAAAGGAAGAAAAAATACAATAACCTACAGTCATTATGTGACACTCCTGGGTTTGTTTAGTTCTTGTTTAGGGAATGAAGGGGGGTGATGTTTGCTGAACGCAGGAATAAAATCAGAAATTAAAAGGATTTAAATTTTACTCTTTTCCCTAGTTGTCTTTCTTCAGGTCAGACTCAAATTCTTTATTGTAATTAACTTACAATAGTAATTTACATGCAATCAGAAAATATGATGCTTTTCTTCATCAGTAGTTTGATATTTCTCTACCTTTCCTTACCTCAGTTTCCCAAGCAGATATTTCGATATTGCCATTAAACTCACAGTCACAGTAATACCATCTAAACCGATTCTCTTCTGGAAGAAACAGTGCACGGAGGTATGCCAAGGACAATGGGGTCACTAAGACTTACAGCTGTAAAAAACTAGCTGCAAACAGAGCTAAGGGAACAGGTCCTGAGGGTGGCCAAAGGCTGATGTGGGTGATGGTGGCAAAATTTGTTTACAATACATAAATGGGGAAATTAGCTTCAGACTCTCCATGCTCGCAACTGGAAATGTGGAGTAGGAAAAATGCACTTAGAGTTAACAGCAGCACAGAGCTGAAAAGCACTGAATTTTATAGGCTGGTGATTTCTAGAAAAGGAAAGAGCCTGTGAGTCGGGTGTGCAGTGTTGAGAGAAGCAAAGCTCTGCCATGTTACGTGAACAAAGCCTCCCTACAAGCTCTCTGAACTGTATCTTAGCACGGGAAGGGATTTGGAAAATCCCATATAGCAAGTGTTATGTTTTGACAAAGAGCTTGACTCAGCAAGGTAATTCTCCATAGAGAAATTTAAAAACAAATAAGTACTCTCTCTAACCCACAATAAAATATAAAGCTCCTATTTTTTTTGTTTGTTTTTATTTTGAGAAAGAATATTTTTCCTGTAGATGAGAGTTATTTCAGATAAAGACCCTGTAAGAAATGGGCAGACTGGAATTTTCAGTGGTCAGAAAGGTGAAGGCTCAGAGAAGGTTGGAACTGAAAGTAAGAAAAGGTGTATTTATGCCAAGAATTCAGCAGAAAGAACACAGAATGGACTAGATAAAGTTCAGGGGCTTGTACAAAATTTTTGATTATTAAAAAAACCAACAAAACCCACTCACCATAATAGCTTTTCCAAAGAAATGGAATTTTTATGAGATTAAGTAATTTCTCTGGGTTAGAGAAAGGAATGATATGGCTCCTATAGGTCATTTAAAAGGATTAAGGGAATTTGCAAAATAACAAGATTCAAATATTAATAATTCTTTATTGTTCCTGTGTCCAAGGCCAGGATTTATGACTGTCTCAGGATTCCAGTTCATGTTCCTGATCTTTGTGAGAGGGGCTTGCATTAACTTCTTGTGTCCTGACACAGGGGAAAGGTAGCTCAAATCCAGCTGAAGTTGATCCTGTGTAGGACCACAACCATGCTGCATGCTGAAGTCATAATCTTTCAGAGGTAAAAACAGGCAGGTCCCTAAGCAAGAATATCTGTCTCCATAGGACAAGTGCACCATAAATATGCAAACAGATTCCAAGAGTTTCCACAGCGGTCATTGGAGTCAACAGTTATTTTGGCTGTATAAGGAATTTAAAGATGGGGCCTTAAGATAAGCCTCTGTTCTTCATGAATTGTTGTTTACACTCTTTTCTTAGATTGTATGGGAAATTACAACTTGCATTGGAGTCTCTAGAGTATTGAGTCACTTTGTTAATGGTTTTCTAACACACTGTCAGAGCTGCTGTCTCTAATTGACATTTAGACTGCTATGGATACAGTATTTAAAGCTATGCAGTAACCTGAGGAAAAACAAATTGTTGTTACAGAAACTTTATTTTCTATTTCAGTGAGTTAGTAACTTAAGTGATGATTTTGTCTCTTAAGAGAGAAACCAATTGGAAATAGGTCACTTTTATAAAGGAGTAATTTGCTTACTCTCCAAAAACTGTATTCCCATATAAAGCACCTTACAGGACCATAAAAATTACCTGTTTTAATCAGTGAGGGACATTTCATTATAGCATGTGAAGTGTGTGTGTATTCCTTAGAGATGCACATAACCCCATACTGAAATAGCTATTTTTAATGTAGCTTTGGGAAAATGTCAGTATGCTTTTCTTATAAGATATTATTGTAAGATATTCCTTATCTTTATAAGAGGTAATGAGCTTTTACATTGGCTTTTCCAGCTAAAATAAAACTTACCTTTCACTTATACCCCTGCCCTTCACCCTGTGCAATGAAAATTCATTGGCCTTCTTGTTTTCTGTGAGTTAAAATTGTAGTTTACACAGGCTTTTTTCATTGTAGACATGGGTTTTTTTTATACTTTCGATATTGTATGGTAAACTGAATTCAAGGCAGTGCTGAATCTGAAGTCATTCAACTAAAGAGAGAGTACTCATCACCAAAAGTGAAATAAGATGCTGTTTTGGTTTCTTGGATTATGTGTGCAGTTCAGGGCTGCAATTGGAGAAATACAGTATAATTAGAAATTTTTTTTAAAGAATAAATGATCATCTTTATTTCTACTGATGAGGAACTGAATTATTTCAGGGACTATTCACATCATATTTTGCTTCTACTTTTAGATATTCATGTGGCCTCTGTACAGCTGAAAAGAGTTATTTTGAGGGGTAAGACGTGCAGAACCTTTCAACTCATTCAATGTTGTGTTTGTATGGGGCTCTCAGGAAAAGAATGGATCCATCCATTGGTCTGTCTCTGCAGAGTGCCTAAAAATTCTCAGTACTCGATATATGATTTAGTGCTCTGAATCAAAGGCAGTGATGTTTTGTTATCCTGTCATATAAAGTGAATTCTGACTAAACTGGCATCTTTTTTTGGCCTTGAGCTTGCCAATGATGTCTTGCCCCCTGAATTCTGAAGATG
This sequence comes from Donacobius atricapilla, assembly GCA_013397315.1. NCBI lineage: Eukaryota > Metazoa > Chordata > Aves > Passeriformes > Mimidae > Donacobius > Donacobius atricapilla. The sequence goes on along the minus strand of WBMY01002789.1, from coordinate 230,648 downwards.
ATTGGAATCAGTAGGTTTTGATGCCATTGTTTTTCTGGCCCTGACTTTTGGGCAGTGAGTTGTTTGGTTGAATGGCAGTTCATTGAAATGTTTGCTGTTTCATTATCTACCTATTTTCTTAGATATGAATCCCCAAGTGAAGGATTTCTAGGGACGTGATTTCTCTGAATAAATGAGTAAATAGTATTCTACTTTTTTTTCATTCTGGTCTATTCTTTTTTTAAACCACCTCAGTTCTTCTCTTTCGATTTCCAACATGCATGGCTTCTGTAGTTTGTTGCCACATCTCTTAGTGCTTGTTCTCACAAGATTTTCCTTCCTTTTTCATTTTTTTTTCTTAAACAGCACTTCTTTTAGTCTTCAGTTACAAGACTGTGCTCCAGTTATAATTAATCATGAAATCATGTTTAAGTCAAAGTGCTTTAAAGGCTTTGTCTGATCAGGGACATCTTCTCTAAATGCTGAATTCTTTCTATTTCAGTATCCTGCAGTGTTTGCTGCTGCTAACTAAGGGTTTGTTCTGTATTTCTGGCTTTTCCCACCTGTGTCTGCAAACTGAACTTCTGTCTACCAAGAACTCAATGAAAAACAGAAAACAACCTTTGTGTTTCTCTTTCTTGTATTTTACAATCTACTTGCTGTGCATAGATCTTGCCCTGATAATCACAATCCTACATTCCCCATGATCAGTTTTATTTGGATTACGTCAGAAATCCTTGAAAGTTTTCAGATTAAGACAGTAAGGAACTCTAGTAGGAAAAAAAAAAGCAAGTTATTTGTAATATAAGAGCTAGAGCAGAAAATTTTCAGAGCTCCAAGTTCAGTGTTCCTACTTGGCTCTATACATCACTGCTTTGAGTTTTTAAAAACCATTTGAGAATGGAATGCTTGCTGGAGAAATGCGTGTGGAAAAAATTCCTTTTGCAACTGGCTGTAGGAATAGATTGTGACAGAAGAAAGGAGGGTGCTTTGCCAACGATACAATAAAATTACCTTCTAGTGACAAGAAATGAAATCTCTTATTGCATAGCTCGAGGCATAATGATACCTCATTTAATGACCTTATATTCTTCTCTTTTAACTCAGTTTACCCTACAACAATTCAGCAAATAATTTTATAGCTTCAGAAATGGAGCTCAACTTCAACTCCGAAGTATTTTTGACTTCAGTGATTTATACCGTACATGTAACCAAACTGAAAGCTGAGTTGTTTGTATTGAGTTTTGATGGTGGTTGTAAAATGGATTTGTGAATCTGTATGGTTCTTCTGGGAAGGGTTTTCAGGCATGCTAGCTGACTAAGTCCAAAGGGTGATGTTAGTAAAGCAGCAACTATTGATTTGCCATCATTTGGAGGCATTCATGAGGAATATGAACTCAACAGATTTTTTTTTTTTTCCTTTGAATCCATGGGTAAAATATCTCTGTTCCTCTATTCAGGATGTTAAAATGTAGGTCAGCATTTTAGCTAGCAAGCAGCAAAAATAATTGCATTTCACTTGTACTTTGGACATTTTTGGGAACTGTAAGTCTGCCAGAATGCAAGATATTTCCTAACTTTTTCCTTCTGATAGTTTTATCATTACATCTTTATATTTAGTTGCATAATGTGCTGTCAAAATATGTTATACAACTTCCCAGAGCTATGCTGTAAAATATTGTATGTTGAACTGTAGAAGCCACAAGAGAATTCTGGCTTTTAATGTGAAGGAGATTTGAGTCTGTCCACTATCATAATTGTGAAGTTATGGTGACCTTAAAATGTGAACAAATTAATGAATTTAAACCATCTGTCTGACTGGCCTCACTAGACCTTTCCTTCATTGAACTTGGTAGTTCATATTTGTGGCTTGCTGTTACTTGGAAAATACTTTTAAAAGATCGAGGACTATCTTTCATCCTTAAAGACAATTAAGAGTTTATTCTGAATCCCTCATAAGGGTCAGTAATGTTTCATAGCATGTGGCACACAAGCACTGTGAAGAGGTCAAGGTAGTGCTGGTGTAGCCTTTATTATGGAATAAACTCTGCCTATTATTCTGAGAATGCTTATTTTTGAAATATGGGATTTTATTGAGGAGGCTCTTCTCTTTTTGTGTCTTAGAGCAGTTGCTGTCTGCACAGTGAATATCTTGTGTTCAGGCCTTGGTATCCTTTTCAGAAATTAATTTTAATGAACCCTCAAATTAATGTCTATCACAGTGATAGAACCGTGCCTGAATTTTAGGTTACCTTATCTGCCAGGCACGGATGATAGGTTCTGACTGCATCTCCACAAGTGTTGCATTTATTTTTGTGTGGCATTATTGAAGTTTTTATTGTGACATCAAGTTAGTACTCCTGTCAACTTTACACCCTGTATCTTGCTCTTCTAGCCATTGGTTTATGGCTTTGACTCCATGATTTGTGCTTCTCTGCTTTCACTGATGCTAGTGGAACAAACAGTTGTCAAACAGTGCAGATGTTGTTTGTGGTCTTTGTTTACTTGAATTCTCATTTTTATCACACTTTTTTTTTTTTCCTGTAACACATTTCAGAACATATGCTGAGCAAGTTAAACATCTGCCACATTCTTTTTTGGAGTGCTCTGTTTTCAGAAGACACACTTGCTGGTTATTTCTATGTTAAATTAGAGATTTTACCATGAACATGGAAGCCTCCTTTCCTGTTTGTTACTCTGGCAATGATGCATTAACAGATTCCTTTTTAGTTCACAGGTGGTGTCCCATAAATTGTCTCTCTCTCAAAAAAGAAAAGTAAGTAAAAGTGGTTGGCAAAAGTCAAAACCTGAATGTGTTAAATTTTGGTGCAATGTTAAGTGAAGTACAGAGGTATCTTGCTTATTTGCCATACATCCTTTGAAAAAACCCCTCCTAAAACCCTACTATAACCCATCTTTTGGTTGAGTTGCTGTGCAGTCATATTATGCTTTTATGTCATAAGGTTTCAGCCATAGGTAGCTGCTAGAAACCACAGTTTTGACTTCTGCATTGTCTTTGTGAGCTTCCTGGCTTTAAATAATCCTGAGCCTGACCTCCAAGTGTACACCTTCTATATTTGCTGTGGGGAAGGGACATGCCAAAGGAACATCTCCCAGGAAAAAACCCCATATCAGGTTCCCATGGTGGTCTGGTCCTGTCCTGCTCTGATCATTTAGTCATCCAGGGAAGAACTTGGAAGTTAGGGTCTTCAGAATAACAATGTTAAGTAGTATTATCTGTAAACAGTGCATTGTACAAGAAAAACACAGAGCCTGCAGTGTCTAATCTTTTGACTTCTTTACTTTCCAAGTCTTTCTGAACTTTTCAAATTATAGCAAAGATTGTGCCTTTGCTTTTCCTTTTACAGTATGAAGTTATTGTACTTGTTTTACTGAGACACTTTGAATTTCTAGGCAACTTTATATGTCAGGTAATCTGAATTTAGTATTCTTGCTGGCATCATATTGGAAAAAATGGTATGTTTTTTTTCTTTTTTGGCAGGGGAAGCATGTGGGACACCACCTGTGAACTAAAAGAGAAAATTGTTATTGTGAAGGGAGTTAAAAAGTGTAAATTATTATTATAATAGGTAGACTATGCTGAAATCAAATGTCATGCCATGGAACAAAAAGTTGCATTATTTTCTCTCCTTTTAGCAGTTAGGCCATATTGCTGTTATTATCACATTGGTAATGTAGCTGGAATTATTCTAGTTAGCCCTGTAAGGAAATTAAGGCTGAAGTCCTATTTTTTTTTTCTTAATATATCCAGTATATCTTTCCTATACAAAATTCAAACTGCTTTGAAGTGTTGTGGGGATCTTCCCCTTTACTGTGCTAAGAGAGGGAAAAGTACCAGGTAATCCTCCTTAACAGAAATACAACCCTTCATGAAACTTGAAAGCAATGATCAGACTAATGAAGGGATCCTAAAGCTCAAGGAATCAAGTTCACTGCATTAGTTATTGACTTATTTTGAGAAATGATGGTGTTGTCATCTGTCTTCAAAAAGGCAGTATGGTTTGTTGAAACTTTGATTTAACACTAGACATCATTCCTCCTGATTGTCTCCTGGTTATAATGCTGATTAATCTTGCCTCAGGCAAACCACTTTACCTTCTCTGATCTTTGTGTTCCACCTCAGCTGGGGAAACACAAAGGAAGTCCTTACCAGCCTAACTCCATATATTTCTATTTCCATGATTCTTATACAGCACTGTTATGAGCTCATGAGCCTTGTTATGCCTGCTGTGGGTGCAGCATCCTTCTGAACTGCGCCAGGTGGGAAATGTTGAATATTACCTAGCAGCTGCTTCCAGTAAATGCAAAGAATGTTTGTGTTCACTAAACCCAGCTTGTTCCTTCCATATGCTACATTTTGTCATCGTTTTCGCAGTAGTGACTGAGTACATTAAACTCTCTTTACAACCGTGGCCATAACAGAGATGATTAATGAGTACCTGTACCTTGGTATTTCTGATGTGTTTTTCCACAATATTTTTTTTAGAAATTAGGTTCTTCGTTAAAGATATTTTAATGGTCTTATTATGACTTGTCTTTTCAGTTGTTTAGGAAAAATACTAGTATCATACTGTGTTAAATACAGTATTTTTCTCTTCAGTTCAAGTTTTCTGGGAGTTTCTTCCTTATCTAATTGCCTGGTCTCTCTTAATCTGATTCACTATTGCCTGGGGACGGTTGGGAGGATCTTGTAATCAGTTGTTCAGTAGCCTTTAATGAGCAATTTTTAAGAAAGCTATAAGGACAATGCTTCAACTTTGTAAATATTTTACTTTGTTATTTTCCCTTTTTGACAAATAATACAGTCATCTTAAAAAATGTCTGGTTGGTGTGATCCCGTTTCTGGTCTCATTAAACTGGCTTGTGTCTGTTAGTGGTTGGATTTATGAGCTCATATTAACCCTGAGGGATTTGGAGTGCAAACAAGAGTTTAATATTAAGCTGAAGTGTGACTGTTAACAATTCCAATTGTTTTGGTTTGCTTCTCACAGTATTTCAGAGAATGTGATAAAGTGGAAATATATATACACACATAAACATACGTATTGTTTTATTTAGGGCAATATACATAAAGGACTCTATGTAATATTTTACTTGTTTCTAAGGAAACAGCTTTTAATTATCCTGCACATGTAAACTATGCTTCAGGTATTCGAATTTTGCATTTTGCTAATTGTTGATACTTTATGGTTAAATTTGGTCCAGGGCTATTGTGGAAGTATAAAAATATTCACATCAAGAATATAATAGTCTCTTCAACTATAGTTATGGAAATATTTTTCCAATAACTTAAATGTCAGCAGCACTGATGTCAGGATAAAGATTAAACAAGAGCAAACCAGGGAAAAGCTGAGAAAATTGTTGAAGGAAAAAGGGAAGAACTAGGCAGTGGTATCCAAGTAGTTGAGGCTGTTCAATGGATGGCATGATAGGTGAAAGCAAACTTTTGGGGAGTGCTATAGAGCAAAAAACTTGTTCAGTATCAGCTGTTCATGAATCAGCATTTTGATTTTGATGTATTAAGTGTTACACAACTTAACTCTGTGGTAGTAGGGTAACTGTGGTAGTGGGAAGGGATGAAAGCAAAGGGCAGGCAAATACTCTAATTGGAAAGCAGTAAAATCAGATAATGATACGTATTCAGATTGTTAACCTTGTTTGCCAGGATCCCAGAGCAAGGGAGCCTTAATCTGTCTGCAGGCTGACTTGAATTCTGGGCCAGAGATTTCTATGCTTTGTGTCATTGATACAAAATGACCTTTTTTACTTTATTTTTTGAAACTTTTTAAGTTTAAATTGCGAGTTTCAAAACTAGTTCACTTAAAATACTAAATTTAATATTTCAGTCTTTAAATCTGCCATGATGGCCTGTCTTTAACGTTTAAAGGAAGTGACCTTGTGAATACTGCAAGTCTCCAGTCTGCAGCAGTGAAGAGTCCTTAATTCACAGGTGTTTGAGTTGGTTTCTCAATCTTGAGAATATCATTGAAGTCCTCAGGCTTCCAGATTTGAAGTAACAACCCTTAACAGCTACTATTTTTTAGCACTTTCTTATAGTCCAATGCACCAGTGCAGCAGGAAGTCAGGAGGGAGAATTATGGCGGAGCCATATATCTTCATAATTTTATCTTTATGTTGTTTTGACAGAAACTCTCTCAGTAGTGGTTCAGGCACAAGGCTAATTTCTTCCATCTCATTTAAAGCAAATAAACTTTTCTCAAGCCTGTCTTCCTGTGACACGGTCCCGATGTGGAGGCGCAAGGGCTGTGTTTATGTCGTGAGAATGAATCAGGAAACCATTAGATGGGATCACTCCTGGCTTAGTCTAGCCCCCTATTGTTCTAGGCTTAAGTGTCAGGAACAACCTGGAAAGCAACCAGCTGCTACTGCCAGGGGAAAATAAGATATTCTGTCCTGCTCCAAAGGGCTGGAATTCTACTGAATGTTCTCTGTTTAACTGCTGGAGGAGAGGTTGATCTCAGTAACTTTGAAAATGTATTTTTTTGCTTGGTAAAATATTCAAACAGTCCAACTGACTGAACTGCTGCACAGCTGTCCTGCTGTGAAAGAGGTATTTTAAAAGTGCACATTGGTCCCAGCATTGGGAGTTCTGGTTGCAGTTCATACTGCAGTTCTGGTTGCAGTTCATACTGCAGTTCTGGTTGCTGCAAATGCAAGGTGCTCAGTAAATGCCTAAATTGAAGATTTTTTACAACTTAAGTTAACAGCTTGATATCAATTTAAATACCTCAGCAGATTCCACAACAATCTTGATGAATTTTCCAGCATCTAAAAAGTGATACTGCTCTTTGCTCACCAATTTAATATCAGTGTATGTATGTATGTGTTTGTGGAAGAAACAGTGAAGGTTTTTGGACAGTTCTTACATTCTTTCAATTAAAATTTAGGTCAGCATTTGTCTATCATTTTTAATTTGACACAGAATAGGGATGTATATGACATACATTTAATATACTCATTACAGTGCAAAAGCACAGAAAATTTGATTTCAGCTTACTCTTCTAGCAAATCTGTGCAGGGTTTTGTGTTTCTAGAAAGAAGTCTAAAACTACATTTGGAAGACATAAAATGGGCTCCATAAATTTCTGAAACTTACGGCCTTTTTCTGTGTTCTGTTCACTTCTGTCTTTTGTAGGCATTTTTCCAGTGATCTACCCTCTTTGAGGATTATAACTTATTTTTTACATATAACTTTTTTCCTCTCCCCAGTGTGTCTCATGAAATGTTGTAGCATTACTGTTCTTTCTACTCTGTATACACGATGTTTTTGACAATGATGTTTGAGCTAATATTTTCTTAGAATTGCTTTCAAAGACAGGTTGCAAAGAAAACCAAAGCTATGGGGGAGGTTGTGCCCCTGTTGGAATTGCAGAATGGCTTGAATTGGAAGGGACCTTTAAGATGATCTAGTGCCAACCCCCTGAACAGGGACACGTTCCACTAGGCGAGTTTGCTTAAAGCTCCATCCAGCCTGGCTTTGAACACTGCCAGGGATGGGACACGCACAGCTTCACCTGTGCCACTGCCTCACCACCCTCACAGTAAAGAGTTTTTTTCCTAACATCTAATCTAAAACTCTCACTTTGAAGCCATTCCCCTTATCCTGTCATGCTCTTGTAAATAGTCTCTCTCCAGCGTTCTTGTGGGTATTCCTTTAGGTATTGGAAGTCCGCAATTAGGTCAAACAGCTTGGAGTGTTGTATTGCTTTTTCTCCCACTCTACAGCATTTTGTTTGCATCCCCCTCAGTGTGTATTTGCACTTGGACCTGTGCTCGTGTTGTAAAATGATGCTCACATGGAGGCCCTGTGAGAAGGCCAGGCAAAGCCACCTTTTGCACTTTTCACATGCCTCTACCTGTTTCACACTCTGAAGTATTTGCCTTTGGCAAATATGATCACGTCAGCATTAAATGAATCAGGAAAGAGGAAATGGATATGCTGGAACACGCATAATATTTCACTAATGTGATACAGGAACTGTACCTGCTTCCTGCAGGTATATTAACCTTAGTTTTATTTGAACCTATAAAGAGCTTCCAATCACTCTTGCCCTCAGAGTAAAACAATGCTACTTCCCAATTTAGGTTCTTAAGTAATCTATAACTAGAAGTGAGTTTAGTTTTTTATCTCAAAGAACATCAGTGGTGAAAACCAGCCCATTAACAGCTCTGCGTACATCCTTGCAGCTCGTTAGGACAGCGTTTTCTACTTCAATCAGATAAATGTGGTACAGATGAGCTTATTTACTGCAGTTGTATAAGAGAAAATATGTTAGGATTTCAGGCATTCTTTTATGTCAGGAGTAGTAAAACTTTTTGCTAATAGGCAGCAAAATGCTGCTGATGTTTGCCTTAACACTATTCTCCAAGCTTTTTTCTCTGGTTGTTTGGAAGCTGAAAGCTCAGAATGCTGTCACTGTTAGGCACCTGTGCAAGCAGTAGCCAAGTGGTTCACTGACCTATGTGTAAAAAAGTCATGAAAGGATATCCTAACCAATGACACAAAAATTATTCAGCATGACCTAGAGCATTCCTTTGGGAAACTCTTTTTTAGTTTTCAGGAAATATGAAGTTAGAAAGTTGAATGGATTTTGTATGCCTGTGCAAGGAAATTATTTCTCAATAGCTTAGGTCTGCAAATTAAATAAAAGGGAAATAAGGTTTCTAGGATTGGTGATCAAGGTATTGCATTTGTTTTTCCCAGAACTGAAGCTGCAGAACAAATTAACTAGAGTTCTGAGTACAGCTGGCTGAGTACAGCTTCTTCTGTTTGAATAATTGTGATTGTATGTATGTGTTTTACCTCTGCATAAAGGTGTTTCTTACTTATTCTTAATAATTTAAAACCAGCAGAGGAAGATCTTCCACTGAGAGCTTCTCTCTGTAAGAACATCCCTCAAAGTGGGGACTTGAGCCTAAGTTCATTAAAAATGCCCTAATATTTTTCTGGATATATATGTATGGATAGGCAAATTGTTCCAGCATAATTTATTGTATGAGACAAATATTGGAACAGCAAATATCTAGCAAATAAAAAATGAAGTTACAATACGTTAAAAACACAACTGAATGATCTGAAAGCAGAGATATATGGCCAGGTATTAATCCACAGGTATCCATGTATGCATATCTGTGCACCCTTAATTGGGACTGCTAATTAAGTCTGATACACAAAAACTGATCTGATTCAAAAAAATAGAGAAAGGGAGAATCAATAAAAACAGCCAGCCACTTATAGATCTGATCTATTAAACAGCATTTTGGTATGTGATTTGTACTCTCATGCATTTCATAGTTATTTTTCCTCTGTGAGGTATCATGACATTTGATTTCAGCAGTATGTGTATGGACACAAATAACACAATGGCTTCATTTGCGTATGCCCTGCCATGGTTTCACTCTGGCTGTCACCAGCCAGCATTCCAGGCAGCTGTGAAGTACAGGAAAATCTCATTCCAGTAAGGTTATCCTTGGTGCAAAATCCAACCGTGTATTTAATAGATCAAGGGTGCTGTGATACAAAGGTGATATTCCATGAATTGAGAAAGAGGATAGTCTCATCCTTCTGCAGTCTCATGGAACCACTGACACTTTTATCAATACTGCTCTTCAAAACCGCACTGTGAGACTTTGACCTGAATAGTGCGGTCTGGAGTATCTCAAGCCCTCAAAACTTCCAAGTTCAGGCCAGATGTCTGTGGAGTTGCGGTGGTATAAAAAAAGGTGGGAAGGGAAAAAACATAAGCACACAACTTTGGTTGTCAGTACACATCTGACAAAATACGGAAAATGTCATGATGTTTTTACTGATCCGTTTGGAGTAAGTTTGCAGCATGTAGCATTGATTCCTCTCCACCCCTGCATCCAACACAGGGAATTGAACATAACTCTAAAGTGTGAAATTGTGGTGAACTGCTCTTGTTTTGCTCATGCTTTCTTTATAGTTTTCAATGCATGTTTTTTTGATCAGCCTTAAATAAGTTCATAGGTATTTCTTTTCTGCTATCCATTGGAAATGGGTGGTCTTTGCTTTCAGTACACAGCAGTAGTGAGAGGCAGGAAATCAGAGACATCATCTTGTTTGGTTTGAGAAACAGATACCTATCTGCCTTTTGAAGAGTGTGTCTATTCAAATTATTAGTTTCTGCAGTATATTGAAGAGGAATGCTGAATCTTTTCCCCAGGTAGGAACTGCATAACTGGATCTTGTCATTCTGAATTTAGAAGGAAGGTTCAGCTAATTTTCTTTTAGTTGGATAATGTCCAGTCTAACAATGAATTTAGTGAAATAAAATTTTGGGGGAGAGGAACACTAGAGAAAGAAACTATGTTTCCTTCCAAGTTAGAGATGGCCCAAAATACACAGTGCTAAGCCTGTAAGGTGTTTTAAATTTAGTATTTGGGTTTCAGAACATTGAGTCCTTCTAGGAACAGGTGTCAGGTGAGAAGTGGAATCCAAACTACACGTGTTTTTGCTTGCAACCAATGTGCCAAGTAAATGCTGAGATTGCTGCCTGAATTTTTTGTATTAGTGGCAGCTACAGAAAAGTACAACTTGCTTGAATTGAAGCTTGAAAAGCTGTTGAGCAGATGCTTTGAAAATTTTATGAAGTGATGTAAAGCCTTTAATAAAGCTAAATTGATTTATCCTTGCACTCTGGATAACAGTAGAACATAGAAATCACATAGAAAATTGGATCTACTTTGTTTGCTTTTCTATACAGTGAAGTCAGTTATCTTATTTTCTGTTTACTTGATGGTAGCAGAAGAAGACTTTCAATAAGAAAAATATAGAGCTTTTTTCTTTCCTATGAAGATCTTACTCATAATACAAGCTGCAAAATGGAAACTGAAAGAGAATATTCAATGAATAAGTGACTTTATTTTGTGTGTGTTTCACACGTGTTTTCCATTTGTGAGAAAATTCTGTTATCTCACAGTAATTTGTATGAAATAAATCGCTTTATCTGAAGTTGATGACAACAGACTTAATATGATACAATATTTCCTTGTTTCCATTTCTGATATATTTTCCAATCTTATTTGCTTGATGTGCTGTTAGGTACCATAAGGAATTATAAGAGGACAAAAGCCCAGTTTCACTCATCCTTTAATTGTTTTTTTTTTTAAATGCAAAGTACTGTACTCCCATAAAATGTCCATTTATTCATATTTGGTGCCAGAGGCCAATTCATTGAACTTGGGATGTATTATTGCAAAACAACAGTGTTCACTATACTTTTACACTCTGTTATCTGTTTTCCAGGTTCTTTGATGGCCACTAAGCATTTTTTACTGCTAAATAAATAATTAAGGAGGGATAATTGGCTTATTTTTGTGCAGTGATAGCAGAATGATGCTGCTTTTTTTTTTTTTTTGGTGGGGAGAGGAAAACATCATTGTTCTGTTTTTTAATGCACTACAGAATGTGGAGCCTGTGTGCCCTTATGAATCATGGATAGCTCATTTGTGCCAGAGATTCACTGGCAATGATCCAAACCCTGCTCTTGCTAAATGAAGACGAATAAATAGATATTCTGCTTCATTCTACTCACAAAGAAGGGGGAAAAAGAAGGAATCTTTGTTCTGTGTTTTCTTTTTGTCATAATTTGTAATATTCTCCCAGTCTGTGTAAAAGCCCCTTGGTTCTATCCTCAGGGGTTTGTAATTCTTTTCACTTGCTCCCTTATGAAGGTGGAGATTGACACCTGTGCACTGAGGCTCTTGTCAGCCAGATTTTTTCCCTCCCTTGCTCCTTTTTTACACCTGAAATTGAGTTGCTGTGAACAGCAGTGAGGTGAAAAGTTCTCGCTAATGAATTATTTCCCAGGAATGAGCAAACTGTGGGATTCCTAACCCACTCATCTTTACTTCTGCCAGGAAACCAGGCTGTGTTTGTTTCTTCACCTCATTCAGTCTTGTGAAGGACCTCTTGCCTGTTTCAGGTCTTGGAATTCGATTGCTTTGGATTTTATGTTTTAATGAGAGTGTTCTAGTTCAGGCATTCTTCACACTTCAGCTGTTGTCCGTCATTCAAAAGCAACTCTACAGTAGTAAAAATAACCATCCATTTCCTTTTTGCTTTTCCTATTTGACCCTCAGAACTCTTCTCAGGATTGCTTGGAAACACTTTAGTTTTTTGCCTTTCTCCGCTATTGAGTCACAGTAGCATCTGGAAGGACCAATCAAGATGGCACTGTGTGCAATGCTCAGTGTAAAACCAAGGAAGTGTAACTTAGGCCAAGCAGAGAAGAGAGTTTAGCAAGAGGGGAGGAGGTAATAAAACTTCTCAGAATACTAGTAGGAAAGCAAAGAGTGGAGCTCAACTTTGGAAGTTTCTGCTTGAATGTATCCACTAGATTGGTCTTCTGCTCTGAGTAACATTATTGTGGCTGGAAAGTCACAAAAGTTTTTAGAAATTCAGCAAATAAAAGTCTAGCTGTGTACAGCCTCCCATCATGTCGGGATAGATAAGTAGGGCAAAAATAGAAAAATATTGCATTTATCTTTCTGGCATAAAGCATAAACCTTACAACCTTAAGCAAGAGTTACTCAGAAAAGATTGGGAGAAGGCCATATTATGTTACTGAGCCTTTGTGGTCAGTCCAGACCCATGAAAAAAAGGGATTTTCCTGGGTGCCTCAACCTGTTAGGTGGTGGTTCTTGCACCATTCTGGCTGTCTTGGTAAAATACTCATTGCTTATGCACGTTCCACATCACGTGTGTTGCATTTGTTTTTGAAAAATGAGTTCTGTGAAGAGCATTGCATATGGAATGGAAAGAAATCAAAGTTGGAAACAATCCTATCAAGTTCTCATTTGTTTAAACAGATGTACAACCTACACCATGACTAGGCAGTATTTCCTTGCATCCCACAATGCACCCTCCAAACCGTGGAAGTTCAAAGCATTCACTATGCATTCAAATGTCCATTAATACATTCATGGAGTGAAATCCTTTCTTAACTGCAAAGGGTAGGAAAATCTATTGATACCAGTGAAGAAAGTATTTCCTACAATTCCTTCCTAAAACACTATGGTTTTGAGATTTAATGTTCAGTTTAGGAATAGTTTGCCACCATTAAGTCATCAGCTTTAAACATATGTAAGCTTTTTTATTATTTTATCTTTTTGTCTCTTATCTTTCTTGCCAACATTGGATGCCAGTACAAGACTTCATTCTAAACAAACAACTCCATCTGCATTATTGATGGAGGAAAGAATGCTAAACTGCTTTTGCCCTGCTTTCCAGTCAGAATATCTATAGCCTCTTTTTGAGCCATCTTTCTGTAAGTTCCCATCCATTTAGTCTAGGAAAGTTGTGTTGTACATCCATAGTGTTATTTTCCAGACGTAGTCTCTATTTCTATGGTGTTTGTAGTTTGGCCTGTAACAGTAATGCACAATGAGAGGAAAATGCCAGTCAGAAGATGAAATGAAGTTGTTTGATTGCAAGCAAACAATTCTGATAAATTTATTCCTTTGCTTCAATCTGTTTTATTTCATTAATGGAATGCTAGGATTTATGAGAATTGATACAAAATAGAGGAAATTCTTAATGTATTTAAGTACAACGTTTTTGTTAGTGGACCAAAGTATTTTCAAAGGTAATGGAACCAGTCTCCTTGTAACTAAACAAAGACTTTCTACAATTCTGTCCACGTAGATGTGAATTCCTATAGTTAACGCAAAGGGTGTTAGGGAAAACCACTCCTTTCCATACTTCACCCAGGAATACTGCATCAGTGTCTTCTTCTCCACTGTGCTGACAAATGACTTCCTGCAAATGCTATTGGCAGCAATGGAAGAGAGTGCAATGGCAGCCAAGCAAAGGACTTTGCGGAAGCGATGTTGGATCTGTTGGATCTTTCTCTCCAGTGCCAATACAGACCATGCCAGAACCTGCTGCTTGGATTCCAGGTCTGCAATAGCCTTCTTCCAGAGTGAGTATAGCAGCCGCAGGCTCGCCTCCTGCTCCTTCAATTGCTGAAGGATTTCTTCCCTTCTTTCCTTCTCACAAACAATTCCCTTCTCATCAGAGAAGTGCAGCTGGTTGGTGTCAACAGCTGCCATCAGCTCAAGGAGCACCAAGAAGATTCCTGCTACCATGGCAGATCCTTCCTTGAAAGAGAAAGAAATGTGGAATGACCCAAGATTCAGTTTCTCAAGAAGTAAAAGAAACTTCACACTGGAATAAAAGCTTCCACATCCTTTCTCACCCTCAAAACAAGCTGGAGGCCAGAGGTGCTCCTCAGTGCAAGCCTGTTGCTGCAAGTTCCAAACTCAGCTGCCCAAAGAGGCTCCATCAGCATGGGATGAGGGAGAAGGTGAGGAAGGTGTGACATACAGGGAAGCAAAAGGAAATGTCTATGTTTGAGGAGAGAGAAGTCCAGAATTTTAGATAAAAGGGGAAACAAAGTCCCCCAAGCAGGAAGCGGAGAGGAGGAGCGCCTAACAAGCTGGTTTCAGGCTGATGAGAGAGACATTTCCCTGCTCTGCCAGCCCTCAGGCTGGCTTGGGGCAGATTGGATACAGCAGGACCCTCTGCTGGGAGGCAAGGAATGATCAAGTGCTCTGAAGGAACTGCTGCAATGGAACTCATGCACTATCACTTGTTCACACGTGTTTTAAATCTCATAAGAGGGTTTGTCAGTTTGTCAGGCTCTCCCTCTACTACTGAAGGCCTAGAGATGTTGAAGAGACCTTGACTGAACCCAAGGGGCTGGCAGAGAGTCACTCACCAGCAGGTGCCTGTGAACAGTGGGGGCAGCTGTGCTGCAGCATCTCCCTCTTACAACAACCTGCTCTTGTTGCCTCGGAGACAGTCCTAGAGCGGTTGGGTTCCAGGGTCATGGAGTCCTAGAGTTACTGAATCCTGGAATCCTAGGAAAGCATAGATTCTAGTGCTGTTTTTTTTTTACTTTGAGATGATGCTAAGCCATCAGGTTGCTGAAAACATTCTCCATTAATTTTATTTTCAGTCAATTGCTCATCTCTTCTCAATTCCAATGTGGTTGTATGTTCTTAAAATTCTTTACCCTTGATTCTTCCCCTTGAATTTACTATAAGCAGCGTCAAAAGACTCATGAGTGCCATGCATCCAAGCCTCATCCAAATCCACTGAAGCCAGAGGGGGAATTCATTTTCAGTTTTAAGGAGTGTTGGAACTACATTTTTTCATCCCATTTTAAGTTGGTGGTTCACATTTACTGCTTATGTTACAATCCTCAGCTATCCATGATTATCATCCAGAAGCCGATGCTATGTTACATTTCAGCTGTTCCACAGAAGTATGCTTTACAGTAAGGTGACTCAGAATTCCCATTTTCAGTTGAAAGATCCTGGACTATGAAAACATTTTTACCCCAAATGTTTTATGATAAAGCACAATACTATCATGAGCAAATCATGATGGAAAAAAATGATAGTATAGCCCAAGTCTTTGTTTTTAGAGGTGGCTTGAAATGCAGATACAGTGTGAGTCTGGCTTTTTGTGTTGATTGTAATTATTGAACCTGCTTTATTTGCATTTAAACCTTCAGTTAGCCTTGCTTTCTTAGGTCCAGCACCTGCACAAAGGAAAATTAAATGCAGTCAGCAACACTAACCACCTAGTTTGGACTCTGTAAAGTGAATGGAAAGGACATGTGTCTGAGATAGAAGCAAAACAATATACAAAAGGCTGGAAATTTACTCTATTAAGGCTGCTGAACTTACTAAAAATTTTTTGTAGTAACTCCAAGTGTAAAATAGCAAAAAAAAAAAGTTTGTATCTAAGAAATGAGAATGGGTGGAATAAGATTTAATTGGAAAGGAATAAAACAGGAAATGAGATGCCAATACATGAATCTGCCAAAAATGCATAGTAATGAATAACCTATTATTCTCTAGGGCAAATAAAATTAATTTATCACTTTCCCTCTAAACAAAGGAAGTTCAGTGATTATATACATGGTATTTACTATTAAATACATAAAATTAGTGATTAGACAAAGAGTACCTTTGAAAGTAGAGAATTAGAAGTGGACTTCGAGTATTGAAGAAAAGGAGGAGTAACTGAAATCACAGTACTATATATTTTGGGGTTGGGAACTAGAAAGTTTGCAACAACCTGTAGTTTATTATATGGAAAAAAAAATAGGAGGAGGTCCTACTTATGCTGGTTGATTGAGATGACTGTGACTGCCTTTCCTGGTAGAGATGTGGTGATGAAAGCAGGAGGCTCAGTCCTAGGCTGTATGAAATGAGGTTTCTGGTGGAGATAAGGTTGTACTAATATCACTCAAAATTACTGTTAGACTTTGTTTTCTATCAAGCATGATATTAAGGCTTTCAGTAAAAAATTAGTTTTACAGGAACTGCAAATCTACTCAAAGCAGGGGTCTGTAAAGGACGTGGTTTCATATAAGGAATCTGAAGAATTTTACTTGTCAAGTCTGGCAAATTAGAAGCTGGGACCATGCATTTGCTTTCTAGAAATGCATTCAAAGATAAAAATCTGGCTTAAAAGGAAAGATGAAACCAAATGAGAATTATCTGGCTTTTAAGAAATTCAGATTAAAAATAAGAAACTTCCAACCAAACTTCCACTGTGATTCTAGAAGAGCCATTTAATAGTGCATATTTGAGCCTTCTGAATTATTTTAGAGTGATTTTTAAGCCATTTATGAGCAAATTATCTGATCCAGTTGCTTCTAGTATCAGTTGTCTAGGTTTGATAGCATAAGATTTCCTTTTCCATTTTCTGACTTCTAAAGGAATACATAAACCTGTGCACAAATATTGAATTTGTTTGATTTGGAACTGTTTTTTTATTTGAATGAGACCACCAAAAATATTTTTGCCAACTCATTCCAGTATTTGTGACACTGTGTTGCTACTTTTAGTCTTTCCAATTTTGTATGTCGAAGGGTTAATATTCTGATAGGAATCTTAGAAAAACCAACATTAGGCTCTCCTTTTCTCACCTTTTTTTTGACAGTTTTAGCTGGAGCTGCTGTGTAATAGATGTGAACAAGGGTCTCCAAATTTCTCTAATCTCCTGAGTGATACTGATCTCATAGCTCTCTGTAAAATGCTTGTTGCTCCCTTCATTAAGTAATCCAAGCTTTACTTAATCAGTAGGGTTAGGACCTTAAATGAGTAAATAGTAGAAGGTGAAAGGCTAATGCTGTTTCTCATAATGCATGTCATAACTCCTTTGAATAAGGCACAGAGAGCTGTAGTGTTTGTTATTAAACTACAAATTAAGGCAGATTTGGAGGAAGAAAAAACCCCAATGTTCAATGAAGCACTAGTGCTATTTCCATGGACTCATGTTAGTCTCCAAATTAGTCATTGCTTGTGATTGTGTCTGAGCACTTTCACTGCCTGTGGCCCCATATTATGTCCAGTGTTGTTTTTCTCCTTTTCACTTTCATTTCTAGTTCTCCCTCCCAGCCAAGGGTCTCTCTGTTGCAGTATATTGTTCTTATAAGGCCATGAGGAATATTGTCCCCTTCAATTCCAAGTGTAGCCTTAGCATCAGGGAATAGTGAACCAGAATGAGCTCTCTCAGGCACATTTTCTCTTGGTGCTGGCCTTCACTTTTCGCCTTCACGATGCAGGAAACATGCCCTGTTATTTATGGGAGTGAGAACTGTGTGTGTACTCAGGAATCTGCAATTTAAATAAATGTGTGCTGATGGCAACATCCTTTCAAGATTATCAAGACTATGGTGGTGCTTCAGTCACTATGTCAGATTTTAAACTCCTGGAAGAATCTGTAAGCAAGTTCTGACTAGATTTGTTGTGTAATGTTCCATGATGCATATTCCTCTTACTTTGGGCTAAATGAAGTCAAAAGTCATGGATTCTGCCATTGTGCACAAATCTCTCAGCTCTGCTATCTCATCTTTCAGGAAAACGATGACTGTTGCATGTTAATGTGAGGCCCAGGCTGCCATTTGCAACGAGATTGAGTCATGGGCTCTGTCATGTTCAGCACTACTTTTGTCTGTGCACTGGAGAACAGTTTGTTACAAATCATAAGGTAACATGCTGAACAAAAGGACCAATATCCTTCACAAAGCTGGATCAGCAGATTGTTTTTTGCCTCATCCCTCTTGTCCAAATTTTAGAGTGGCTAAAATTGCCTAAGTCTAAGTAGATTCCTTTAGTTGGATCAAAGCTCACTACATCTGATTTGAGTCCATAACAGTTTGTTAAATCTGAATATGCCAATATCACAGGGATCAACAAACAGTAGTTTTGAAAACTTTCCCTGGTTTACTATCTTGTAGCAACACTGCAAATGCAATATTTACTTTGTACGAATTAATGATACCATACAAGTATAAATTTAACTAACGTATTTTGGTTGGTAATCATTGTGACAATATTAGCATACTCTTTGTTCAGATTTGCCTGAAAAGAGGCCATTTAACAGCCTTATAATGCCATTAACTTGCTGATAGTGAGGCTTTTTTGCATTTTCCTCTTTTCTCTCAGGAAATTATATTCTTTTACTGTGGTCTTTAACTCCTGTGAACTCAGTGGCTTGTGTGTTTGTCAAGATAACTACTGTTTTAGCAATTTAATGTGCTAGGCAGGAAGTAAAACTCCACAAAACTGGCTTGAACAGTGCCTCGGTATCCCTTCAGCTGATGGAGGTTGGATAGGACTGGACCTATTTAAACTATTCCCATCTACAGAAAATTAGTATGTGAATAGTTTATTCTAGACATTACATAAACTAATCAGCAAGCTTAGCCTGTGATTTTATAGGGTGACTTCCTTGAGTTCTGCAGCGTGCCAGCAATTCCAGACTAGTATAATATTTCCAGATATTTTTAGAGGGACAACTTACAGTGAGGATTTCTCAGAAAAACATAAAGATCTGATGAGAACACTGGTGCAACATTTAAAACTAAATTATTTATACAACCTTTTAGAGGCCTGATGAAACAACTGTAAGTTCACACATCATACCTTATATATTATTATTATGATTACTGTGTTTTTACTTTCCTTATAGGCTTTTCTACAATGGTGATCTTTGAGTAATTCTGCATTATCCATTACTCACTTAATTGGTTGTAACTGTAACAATAGAGTAATCATTGAGCCACATTAAAATAACCATTTCAATATAACCTGTTAACTTCTTTAAAACCTAGAAATTAGTTTTTATCCATGTGTTCTAAAGGTTTAAATAATTCATACTAAAGTCACCTTTTGTCACAGTGAAGTTGGATTGCTGTGTTCCATTGGAAAAGAAGTAGGTAATATTAAGAGGGGAAAAAAAAAGAATACCCTGCTAACTATCTGGCTGTACTTTTATCTTGCTGCATCAAGTACAAAACCTAAATATTTATAGGATTTTATTACCTTAGATCTGCACAGTAAGTGCACTCACTTAAAAAACGGGAATCTGATTCTTATCTACTTTAAAGCTACTCTGTGTTTTTTAAGCTGTCTCTCCAGCTAGCTCTACAAAATTTTGCCAAAATCAGTGCAAATACAGTATCATGTATCTACAGGGCTCTTTTATGTGATTAATATCGTGTAAAGCAATTGAAGATAAATGAGCACTGTCTCTATGGCTCTTCATTCTCTCCTTCCAATGAGAGTTGAGTTCTGCTGGCCATTGTATTGATGTGGAAATTGGCCCTGGCTATATTGCACACCCATGAATAATTCTAAAAAGATAAATTAGAAAAAATTTGAGATTATTTATGTTCAAAGAGGGGGCTAAATTCATTCAATAAGTTGTTTGTTGCCAATTAATTACCTTCCACTAATCAGAATAATAAATTTGCACACAGTTGTAAGATCTGGCATTGACTTTCACCATAGGCTTATCTGGAAGCAGTACTAAGTGCTATCATTAGGATTGGTAATAAATCTGTCATATTAGGTGAATATGGATAAAAAGGCTAAGAAGCCTTGAAAACATAATTTGACTGAGCAGAAGTCTTTACACTTTATAAATATGACCACTGGAATTATTCACATGAATTGATCAGTTTTGACTTCGACACAATGTTATAAAACATGAAACTTTTTGCACTTAGTGAAACTCAGTGCTAAATTGGAGGTATAACTCTTTTTCATGATAACATTTGCAATTTAAAACAGAAATGTATGTGCTTCAAGATGGAAATTTTAAACAAATGATCTAGTCATTAACTCTTGACTTTTGTATTCATGTAATACCAGCATGAGAGAGATCAATCATTTTGATATCAATCCACCTTGTCTGTCCTAAAAATTTTGATTCTTTAGTTAACAAACTATTTAAGAGATGATAAAAAATAGCAAAAAAAAAAAAAAAGGGGGTGGGTTTGGAAAGAGAAATGCTGGTAAGAGAACTTTGAATATCATACATCTCTTCTTAGATATTTAAAATAGGAATATTTTTTTTAATGTCTATACCCAAGATGAAATTTACCTGCAATGTGTTATGTAGTGCAGAAACATCTATATTAAACAAGGTCCAAACATCTTTTAAGTAACACACTTCTAACATGCTGTTGCTCTAAGGTGGCCTCAGCCAGTGATACCAGAGGATTTTTTCAAAATTACACAATTCTTAAAAGACTGTTTTTTGGCAAACACACTAGAATTGAGAGTATTCAAATTGCTTGTTAGTCAAGTTCAGTTGAGTGCTTTTGAAGACTGTTTCAAATACCTTACAACCTCAACTATAACAGAATGACTTTTAAGAAATGTTGGAGAGTTTATCTTGAATTTTCCTTTTACACTGAATTATTTTTACAACTGTTTTTACATTAAATGCTGCTTTTATAGAGTAGGGTCTAGATAAATTGCTTTTTTTGTCAATATGCCATGGCATACTAAATTCAGTAATTTTAACTTGTGCATAACTACTATCCCTCTATGTATCTATACATCTGCCTTTCAAGAAGGAAATCCTAAAGGCACAGGAGCAGGATATGCCCATGTGCCAGAAGATGAGCCAGCAGGGAAGAAGAGTGGCCTGGCTGAAAAGAGAGCCTTGGCCCGAATTCAGGGAAAAAAAAGGCAAATTCATCACCTTTGGAAGAAAGGGAGAACCACTTGTGAGAGCTGCAAGGGTGCCATTGGGTTATGCAGGGAGAAAATTAGAAGGGCTAATGCCCAACCAGAATTAATCTGGCTATTGCTGTAAAAAAACAATAACAAATGTTTCTATAAATACATTGGCAACAAAAGGGAGGCTAAGGACATCCCCCTTTTTTGGATGGGGGGGAAATTATGGTGACAGAGGATGAGAAAAGGTTCAGGGTATCCAATACCTTCTTGCTTCAGTCTTTAATAGTAAGACCAGCTGTTCTACAGCTTCTCAGCCCCCTAAGATGGAAGACAGGGTCAGAATGAAGTCCCCATATTCCAAGGGGAAATGATCACAAAAATCTAGGGGATGGATGGGATGTACCAAAGGAGGGTGCTGGTAAAAGTGTTCACTGGGCCACTTTCCATCATTTAC
Organism: Donacobius atricapilla; assembly: GCA_013397315.1. Taxonomy (NCBI): domain Eukaryota; kingdom Metazoa; phylum Chordata; class Aves; order Passeriformes; family Mimidae; genus Donacobius; species Donacobius atricapilla. The sequence continues at coordinate 209,158 of WBMY01002789.1, read as the reverse complement.
TAGCACATCTGTGTACGAAGAGGTCCTAGGTGACTGCTTTTTAGCCAGTGTGACACTTGTCTTCCAGGAGAGCCAGAAGCTGCATCCAGGGAGCTACAGGCCTTTCAGCCTGACCTCAGAGCCAGGGAAGGTCATGGAACATCCTGGGTGCCATCATGGAGCACATCCTGGACAACCAGGGGATCAGACAGGGGTTCCAGAAAGACAGGCCCTGCTTGACCCACCTGACCTTCTCTGACAAGCCGACCCACTTAGTGGATGAGGAAAAGGCTGTAGCTGTTGCCTGTCTGCCTGGACCGCAGTCAAGACCTCGAAAGTGTTTCCCACAGCATTCTGCTGGAGAAACTGGCTGCTCATGGCTTGGATGAATATTGTGTGCAGCAGGACCAGGGCAGGGATTGTGTCCCCATGTGCTGGACTCTGGTGAGGCCACACCTCGAGTGGGGTTCCCAATTCTGGGCCTCTCACTGTAAGGAAGACATTGAGAGGCTAGAGCGAGTCCAGAGAAGGGCAGCAGAGCTGGGGAAGGGTCTGGAGCACAAGTCCTGTGAGGAGCAGCTGAGGGAGCTGGGGATGTTCAGCTGGAGAGAAGGAGGCTGAGGAATGTGGGAATTCCTGTCTCTTTCCTGTTCCAAGGTCAGGGAAAATAAAACTCAGGAGATGTTGTTTTTGAAGTCTCATTCTGAAATTTATTATCCTTTTTTATTACAAAGTCATGAAATGTGACCTATAACAAGTTGGGAAAGTGAGCTAAAATGGTGTCTATTCAAGGCTATTTAAGTCCCAACTATCCAATAAACAGTTGCCATCTATATTGTTTATGCTTCTAATCCAATTGCAATCACCCAAAATCCACAATGCAGACCTCTTTCAACCAATTATGGAAAACCACCCAGATTCGTGAAGAAGAAGGTGAAAAAAAAGACAACTAACCCATACCCAAAATTCTCCATCTTGGCTCCCATATACCACCATACACTAAATTCCCAAATCTAAGTTTTTCACCCTGTGAGATCACACAATACTATCCAAACTGCACACACGCCATTTCTGTGCTATCACTCAATTTTTGAAGCCTTTTCCAAGGTCTCAGGTTAAATGAGGTGTTTACTTGAGCGTTGTCACCCTTCAATTTGGAAAGCTTGAAGTTTTCAGCCTTCAGAGTTCCAACAGAGGAGGAACATACCTCTTTTTATTACTGCCTGAAAGAAGGATGGATCTCTTCTCCCAAATAACCAGTGATAGGACAAGAAGAAATGGCCCCAAAGAGGCCAACCCAGGGGGGTTTTAGATTGAAAATTAGGGAACATTTCTTCACTGGAAGTGTTGTCAAGCAGTAGAATGGACTCCCCATGGATGTGCTTGAGTCACTGTTCCTGGAGGTATTTAAAAGCTCTGCAGAAGTGCCACTTAAGGGCAGGGTTAAGTGAGGGACCTGGCAGTGCTGGGTTAATGGTTGGACTTGATGGTGTTAGAAGTCTTTTCCAACCTAAATGATTCTATGGTTCTGTAAACATCAGTGTCTGAGCCAGTTAACCAGATACTTTTGCTAAATTAGAGAGAACTGTGGGAAATCACATAAGTAAGGTCTCTTATGCTTGAGCAAATCTTGTTTAATGTATTTAATGACCTGAAAAATAGTTATAAAAGCAGGACAATATGAGACTGAGAAATGCTAGAAGAAATTATGTGTTAATGAACATAAAATAGTATGTGTGAGGAGGTAAAGGGAACTGAAACACGACTTCTTTCTTCACATGTATCGTGAACTCTACATTGTGTATAATCATTCATGGAAAAGATTCTGAAATCAAAATAAGTTTCTTTTTAGAAAGGTAAAAATGAAACGGCTCTCTGGAAAACACTTCAGTAAAAAAAATCTAAGAATTGCTGGGAAATAGGAACTGTGTAGAAAATATGTTTCAAATGTATAAATTTACCTGAATCTTGTATATTGTGTCCTGTTTTCCCCATCACATCTTAAGATATAGGGAAACTGGAAAAAGCATTTTGAAAAGGTGGGAAGAGTAAGTGAATGATCAGAGAGTTGGAATACTGTTGATAAGGGGACAGGATCGATAGATTGAGTTTCTATACCAGGGAAATAAAATAACCTAGAGAAGATGGGGTAGGGCAAACAAAATAATGAATTGCATGAAGAGGGTGAATACAGAACCATCATTTCATTTACAGTGTCTCTTAGAATATAGCAACTTAAGTGTTTGTGTTCATATCTCCAGGCAGCAAGTTTAAAATAAACAATAAGAAACACTTTTTCCTACAAAAAAAATAAACAATGTGAGACACTGCTACTAGATGTTGCAAAGGCCAAAAGTTTAACTTAGTTCAAAAAGGGATTAATGGCTACTTTTGTTTCATGAACTGTAAAAACATCCCACTCAGACACAACTGCTGGCTAAGGAAGTTCCTAAACCACTAATTGCCAGAAGATAGGAAGGAGGGGTTGCTCGGCTCTTGCCACGTTTCTTATAATCTTTCCTTATGCATCTCCTAATGGGCATGTTGGGACCAGGATAATGGGCTAAACCGAGTTTGTTTGTTTGTTTTTGTCTGAACCATTATGGTTGTTTTTATTTTGTAGGCGTAGATTTTTTTTCAGTAATGGGGAGACAAAATGGAAATTTCCAACTTGTTTTTTGAGTTCAGTAAATGCCATCTAGAATATGATTCTTAATAGCTAATTAGGAATGAAGACACTTTTTTGCTTTCCTCATTTTAATATGTTAAAAATGAGTCTACAAATTCATCTGTGGAAGATTTTCTCTAAATAAAGTGAGATTTGGATGAAGGTGAATCATTTATGTATTTCATTCAAGTGATAGTGATGTGTGTCTGATTTAAAGGAGAATGTGTCAGAAAAGCTGACATATTAAGCAGGGGGAGTTTTCTGTCATCCTCCAGAAGGAGATGAATGGTATTACTTTTTGCTCTTGTTGTCAGTTAAGGAATACTAAGTTTCAGTGAAAAAATACCTTACATTCTTCAGTTGTACTTCTGGCAAGTAGTAGGAACAGAAGCAAACAAAAAGTGTTTTTTAGCATCTATGCTTTTTCTTTTTTTTTTTTCTTGTACAGTCCTTATTACCTTTTTTCTCTGTTTAGAGTGAAGAATGGCTTCGGAGACTAAAGGAAATATGAATTACTTTTTTTTGTTGTTTTGTTTTTTTTCCTCATTAACTTTCTATTCTAGTTCTTTTGGCCACGTGAATTTATAATGTAGAAGTTTATTTCTATTTACTAAACTGAGATTTAATTAATTATCACAGTGCACTTTGGAAATGAAAGGTACATTACTCTATGTCAAATGAGTTTATCCTGTTCTGCATGCAAACTGTGCACATCGTTATAAATCATGGTCTCAAACTTCTAAAGTTGTTGTTTTTGTTTATTAGGAAACCTTGCTTCAGATCCAAAAAGGCAATATGGAGACTATACATAGCAAGAAGAAATTGGGCCTCAATCGATCATGAAATGCAATTGCACAATATTCAGAGCTGAGTGAAATAAAGACCTTAAATAGCAGTAGCCTGTAAACTTTGAAATTAAAAGTAGTTTCATCATATATTGTGAAAAGGGAGATTGGATCAATGATACTGATCTCTTGTATCTTGTTTGCTGTCAATTTACATGAAATGGTACTTGAGGTGAGCCTCCTTTTCCTGTGTATGTAAATACATTTTGTTTATTTATGGAATATTTCTGGAGTGGTCTGGTAGGAGATTTCTTGAGTTCAGCTGGTGCTCACTGTATAAATGGAAGCACAAGAATTGAAAAAGGCTTCCACCTGGTCCTCCTTAGCATAGCTAATGTAATTGCAGATTTTCTTCTAGCAGTGAGGCTTTATATAACAGCACAGAACTTTACTGTTGCAATAAATCAGTATCTGAATTAAGAGAATAGGGACTGTAATGCAAACTTTTTGTCCTTTCTGGTTTAGCATCATAAAAATCTGCACGTGTATCCAGAAGGTAGACAACCATTCGCTACACTGTCAGAGTAGCTGTAGGATAACAATAGGGGTTCGAGAAAAATAGTTAAATCCATTTTCTCTTGCTTTCACTTAATCTAGTTGCTTCTTTACCTTCCTTCTTCAATTCTTTGGAGACCTTTAGTATGGTTGGGGTGAGGATTAAGGTATTTTTATTAGTATCTGGGCACCTTATAAAAAAAAAAAATGTAGGCATCATCATCTAAGACTGTGAAATTTGTGATCCCTCAAAAAGATGAACTCAGAATCACTTCAACTTCTGCCTCAGGTACTATATTTACTGGCTGGAGGGTGCAAGGGCACAAAGTGTAGGCTCGCTGCCCTTGTGTCAGGGTACACTTGTCAAGGAACTTTGCAGCCCTTCTAGTTTACATCACATTTGTTGTAGTGTAAAAAACGCACTTCAGAAGTCAGTGTGCAAATTGTACAGAGAACAGTGTGAAATAAGGGAGAAGGTAAAGGTCTGGCCAGGAAGTAGAATCCAGCTGAAGTTTAAGGGATTATGACATGGAAAAAATACATACTGCTGGCGGTGTTGCTCCCTATCTTGGTTTGGCTGTGTAAGTTTAGAAGGGCTTTGGAGAGATGTTGCAAGGTAAAATTTTATGTTAAGCACTTGATAGGCCAAGTATCTAGGAAAACCTGACAGTCCCATAAACAAGCAAACACATTTATAGCTTTGCTCCTTCCCCACATTAAACTGAGTGTACAAGAAGCATTTTCCTCAAAATACATACTCTGAACTTCTGTTTACCTATCTATAATATCCACTGATTTTTCACATATAATTTTATAGCGGGGTATATGGCGTAAAATTGATGAGAAATCCAGAACCTGTTTTTGGAATAAGGAGCTGCATGTGTTACTGTGTTGTTGCAAGCAAATCGTTTGTTCAGTTATTTGCCTTTGGTCAATCAGTTGCAACCTAGCATTTGGTGCAGCTATATGGTGTTGCTAGCGGTTATTCTAAGGTTGTTTTGCTTTACCTCATTCTTCCCCCTCCTTCTCTGCCTTCCAGCATGCACCTAATCCAGGTGGACTCTGTTCAGCGATGGATGGAAGACCTAAAGCTGATGACAGACTGTGAATGTATGTGCATTCTCCAGTCCAAGCCCATCAGTGTTGAGAAGGAGGAACAAAATGAACTCATCCTTTCATCGCAGTACAGCCCTTGTGATAACTTGCAGCTTCTGCTAAAGAGAGCTTGGATCATAAGCACAGAGCTGACCAGGATTGCTCAGAAGCTGGAGAAGAACAGGTGGCAGAGGGTCCACAGCATGACAGTGAGAGTCAACTGCCACGTGCGCTCCATGATAAATGAGTACAACACCTTCACCAGGAGCTCTTCAGAGGAAATGCACCAGGTGGGAGATGCCTTAGCTGATGTCAAGTTTCTCTTGCTTTTTGAATTTTTTATTTTATTGTAATAATTAAAACTTGCTATAAACAATCTGTAAGAAATTATTGCATACAGATACTGATCCCTTAAGACTTTCTAATCCCTTTTCAGCAATGGAAATATTCTTACTTTGGATCCTATTTTATCATAGGCTAATCTGAACGTTAATAATGTTGACAAATTGCATCAAAAAATGTTTTGCTTTAGAGGACTGCAGGACTAAAGTATTTTAACACCCCACTGAGTTTCTTTGCATTTAAAATGTAGAAAATACTCTTTTTTTGTGTGTGTGTTAACCTCAGTTTTATCCCTACCTGTTTTTTTGAGAAAAGTAGATGAAGGGTGTTCACATGAAATACTATATTTTGAGAGGGTTTTCAATTAGCAAACAAGTATTATTTATTTTTGTAAAGCAATTGTGTGTATGGATATAACTTTAAAACCACTTTCTCTTGCTCTCTCTGCAGCTTGAAAAACTTTTAGTAGACAAGTGTTCAGAATTTACAGCATTCACAGAAAGGTAACTTAAATTTATAGTTGAAATATTAATTTTGCTCTTTTATTTTGTTGAACTTCTAATGAGAAGCACAAATCCATAGGCACCCTCAGTTGTTTGAACTAGGCCACTGTAACTCTACAAAGCTATCAAAATCTTTGGTTAATCTCCGATGGATGAATTGAGATGCTTTTATATAAACTGCATCCTAATGAAATGGGATCTGCTGTTGCACAAAGAGTCTGACATAGAGGCAAAGCTGCATGCAAGTGGATTTTTCAGGACTTTTAGACATCAAAGGAGAAAGCATGGCTGTGACAGATATCAGTGACAAAGTTCCCTTCTAGTTCTGTGGAGTCAGGATTTCAGATGGTGTGAAAACTTGGGTTTTGAGACTTGTATTAAGTGTTCCTATATCAATATATCCATGCATTGTAAATCAAACCAAAGAAATTCCCATTCCTTTAAATTTTAGTTGTAAGTTTACTCAACTCCCTGCACTTTGGAATGCTGGGACTGGAAAACAAAAATCTCTGTAATTCTTCTCATGCTATTTCCACTTTCTAACATAAGTTACCCATTTTCCCCAGCACAGTTTAATCGCTCTTTTTTTGGTTTACTTTAAGCACTGTGCAAATCATTCTGTTTCAGGGATATCATCAGGGAAAAAAATCACCATCTGATTATTAAGAAATAACTTTTTTTTTTGAACATTATTGCTTTTTGCCAAACCCACACAGCTCACATTTATGTTTTATATTCTACCATGAGACACACTGATTTAGTAACAAGATCCAATCTCAAAGTTTCATCCCTCTCCTTTCTTGTCTTTTTGACAAAAAAATTGATGTAGGTGGCTGACAGACAGATAAAGCTGAAAAGGTCACCTGTGTGCAGGTAGGGAGGCTGATCACCCAAACTATATCTTCCATTACAGCGGCCTGCCTGGGTGGAAGATGTTTTGACAACACAAATGAATGTGTTTCTTTGAGGAAGTATTCATTATTTTATTTGAATTGTATAAAGTTTTCCATCCTTATCTCATTTCTTCAAGTACAGTCAAACATCACTGGTTACAGGATAACTGTACTAACTCTGTAAAGGTGCTTTATGTATCTTTCTGTTTAGAGGGCCAAATTTTATTTTTGATTATGCTGCTTAACTCATCTGGACACACATTTCTTTCTTCATCCTTATCCTGCCATCATTAAAATATGGTAAAGAAATGAAAATTACTGAAAGCCATTCATTGATCATGAAAGATAGGTGGATATGCACAACTGCAGCTGAAATGCAGGCATCCAAGGATGAAACTATCAGCATAAGAGGAAAAGAGCAGTGTTGAATTGTATAAACGCACAACATCTACAGCAAAATTTGGCCTGCAGTCTGTGAGGTAAATTGTGATCCCAAAATTATTCAGTAGCGGCCATTGTTATCTTTTCATGATATAATTACTCTGTGTAGACAAAGCTTTTGATTAAAATCTGGAATGATGCTAGTGACACAAAATCCTTGTGAACAGCTGAATTACAATTATATCTTGTGATTAACACAGGCCTCACCTCTGACAATCACATCTGTTGCATCTTTTTTTCCCTCATCCCTTTCCCATCTCTTTCTTTTCAGGTGCTTACAGACTGAAGATGAAGAGGTACTGAAGTCCATGAAATCTTGTGTTAATGAAACACTCACAACTGTTGCCCAATATTTTGGCCAGTTGATAGAGCTGGTTTTAACACTAGAGGCACAGGTTAGTTTATAGCAAAAAAAAAAAAAAAACCAATCCAGAAAGGTCTGCCGAAATTGTTGACTCTGGAGGGCAACCATCAATTAAGGATGCAAGGCTGGGTTGGGTGGGACTTCTGAAAAACCTGACCTAGCGGAGGGTGTTCCTGCTCATGGCAGGGAGATGGCATCCAGATGCTTTTAGAGGTCCCTTCCAACCCAAGCCATTCTATAACTTTGTGATTCAGAGGAGGATTAGAATTACAGCTCTCATTTTGCAACAAATTTATGATCAGTAACTCAAATATGTTGCAATGAGATTTAGGTGTTCTTATTCTCAAATTTTTCAATAACCTCAAATTCCAAACAAAATGATCTTTTGGCTCACCATGTTACTTATTTTTCCTGATGTCTCTTTCTTGTAAGGCATCTAAATCATGACTTCTGATTGTCTTTTGCAGCCTTACCCATTCCGTGATTCTGATTCTGTGAAATACACCGAGTAATTACTCTGAGTCTGCAAATGCATTATTTTTTTTCCCATTAGACTATTATTTGAAATAATAGCAACCTGGAAGTCCAGCCAGCCTGTCTTGACCTCCCTTCCTCCTTCTCCTTTTGTGTGCTCTAGTCTTTCTCACATATAAAAACCTCAAATGTAATTCTGCTCAAAAAATTTGTCCATGTTTTAGAGGTTATACTGAAATCTTGTGTTGTTGCAGCAGAAAAAGAGGAAAGAAGAGGCTTAGTTAACACAAATAGTCAAAAAGTATTTATTACAGTGCCCAAACAAAATTAATGCATGCTATTGGTTAAACTCTTACATACCCTGATGTGTTAAGATGGCAAAAAAGTGGTGGTTTCAGAAACATGCCTTCTAGTTTTAAAGGGTTATTACTTGGAGGTGAGAATATCCCAAATATATTTGCAGAATTACAGACTAACAAGCTACTTCCTAATGCTCTTTGGTTGGGATTTATAAGAACTACATGAAATATATGGGTTGAAGTGTGTAAAAAAATTTGTATATTTCAAATTCAGTGAGTAGGTTACCATTGTTAAGATGTTTATTCTTTTCAGTCTGAAGAGCAGTTCTTCACTGCTGATATTTCTGCCCTTGGGCATCTTGGCGCCTACTGACACACCTGAAATCCTACTCCCCTTTTCCTTTAAGGGAGTGGAATTATTGACTCCACATCATTTTTTGTGTATTTGTGTGGCTGAAGGACATGGATTAGAACTCATTAATAAAAACAGTTTTGTGAACAGTTTTCTGAGCCATTCAGGCTGTGTGCCCACTTCTGCCATAAAAACACTTTCTGGGGGTAGTTTGCTGCTCCGAAGCAAAGTATCTGTATGAGAGATTTCAGCTTCAATTGTGTACAGAGATTTTTTTTTTTCTAATCAGTGTATCAGGATAGGTTCATATCAAATTGTGAACTCTTAAGATATGTCTTTTATTGAGTATTTTTCTAATGCATTATTATGGAGCATTTTCCTAATGCTAAAGGCGGAAGAACAGAGCTTCTTAAAGGCAAGGTAATTGAATTTTTTATAAATAACAGTGTAAAATGTGGGATACTTCCTTGCATTCCTTTCAAAGTTGGATTAAATACAAAAAATATTTATGTTCCGCCTCCTAGGAAATAGAATTAATTATTCTAATGATTCTATGTCTTTTTTCAGAAACATGAAACGAAAGAGACTTCATGTTGTTTTTACAGCTTTGCTTCTCTTAAGCTGCAATGACACAAATGCAAAAGCAAGATTATTTACAAAGATTAAAAAATATTTTATGTATTTCATACATTGGATAAATAAGCTATATTTCTTCATAAGAAGGTCTATTTGTCAGTGACGTTTTGGCTGAGAGTAGTGATGAACCCAGAGCCTTAGAAGGTAGTGTAAGAAAGGGTGTAGCAATATTCCTTGTAAATAAGGTGGATATCTTGTATCACCATGTGATTCAGCTTCTAGCTAACTAAATTAGGTGCCTTCTGAAAATTCTAGTTCAATCCCGGATGAAATGCAATAACAATTTACTAAATAGTTGGAGAGTTCCATAGTGAATGTTCTCACACCACTGTCTTACCCTGTTAATATTTATTTTTTGATGTCACTATCCTTGGTTACATCTACTCAAATGCGATGATAAATGTGTGTTGCCAGTCTGACTCCTCCAGGTTTTTTGTCCTGTATCCCCTAGAACCTGCTGAGGCAGATAGAGCTCTCGGGCAGCCTGTACGTCACCGAGTTGGCCATCAGCAGTTTGCTCAGCCTTGCCCAGGAAGGTGCTCACCTCTGCCGCATCATAGCCAAGGTAAAGGATGCATGGAGTAAGCCAAAGCAAGCTAGCAATACGAGAAACTCATCTCACTAAAGAGCAATAAAATTTACTCAGAGAAACTACTTTTTTATCTCTTCTTGTGGTGCTTTTTGAGAGTTTACCGCCACAACTATCGCATTAGAGTTTTTGTTTTTTGTAAAGAGGACCACATTTAATAAAGCCCAATAGCTGTGCAAGCAACTTCAGTAGGATGGTCAGCTCCAACAGGCTTCTCAGCATTGCTTCAGTTGCAGTTGTCTTTGTGCTGAGGTATTATCACTCTATAATTTTGGGAACTTTTTTAGTGTCTCTCCTGATAGTACTTTTTTACATGGTACCAGCTATGTAAATGGACAGAAACTTTACAATAGGCCATGGCTGTGGCAGACTGTGCAGAGAAACAGCAAGACCTCAGCTGTGTGTACAGGGGGTGTTCGAGATATTATTAAAAATGCAAATTTAGAAATACTTTGCATTCATTATTACCCTTTAACCAAAGACCCATCATTGCAACTGCAGTTACTTTTGTCAGTGTGTGTTCTCATTTACTGAGTAGTTGGTGCTATCTTTTTTGGTATAAATGAGTCATTCTGTCAAAATCCATGACACTGGAAATCCCTGCAGACTTTGCACCTTCAAGGACATTCGGATCTTGAAAATGTGAGAAGGGTGGGACATGGTGTCTTGTTGAGGATAGGATAATCAGAGTGTGCAGAAGGAGGAAAACCTTCCTCCCTCAGCTACTGCTTTTGGAGTGCTGTGCCAGTTCCTTGTCGTACTCAGAGGCAGGGCCAAACAACAGCATTTAATTACTTCTATGTGCCTTTAGCTGGATATTTATGCCATAAAAGGTACTCCTCTGTTCTGAAGGCTGAGAACGAGCCAGACCCAGAAACCTGTAGTGGATTCTGTCAGTAGCCTGAGAGATTTGGTTTTTCTTCTAAATTGGTATTTGAGCTCCACTCAGTGGTGCCCAAAAACAATGTTAAAATGTTGAATACTGAGGAAGTGTAGAATTAACAAATTAAAGAAAATTGGTCTTTGGATTTTTGACATTTTACGGCTTCCATAACAGTTTAATTTAGCAGAAGTGAAATGTCCTTTCATAAATCACTAAGCTAACATATTGCTAAAAACTGGGTGTGTCACAGGTTTACAACTGAGGAAATGCATCCCTTTATGCAAAGAACCCTAAGTGATTTTTGGCTGCCAAATTACAGCGGTGATTGCATCATCTGTCCTGTGCCCCTGTCTGCCCTGTGCACTGGGAAATGCATTTGTCCAGACTAACTATTATCCTTCACCCTCTGCACTGCCTCAGTTACCTGCATCAGTGACCAAGGGGCAGAGGAGCTATAATAGACTAGAATTTCAAATGGGTAAAAAGCTCTGTTCAGACGAAGAACCTTAACAACACTGAGCTTTGCTTTCTTTGAAGGTTAACTTGCATCTTTCCAGAAGCTCCCAATATGAATAAAGCATGTTTTTATTTCCTGTTTGTAGACTTTGTGGCTTTCCCAGTTTTTGACCGGATAATACATGAAATACTGCTTGTGCTGTAATTCAAGTTTCACTGGTGACAAGTTTCACAATCTCTGAAGCAGAAAGGAAGAGACAGGCACTGGCTTATGTTAGCTATGACAGTAAAAATTCAGGGTGATTTCAAAACAGAAAATAAACAACAGAAAAATCTCAAACTGTTCTCAGTCATTATGAGGGTGAAAAAAAGATTGAAATCATGTAAAGATTTAAAAATCTTTTATAGAATCCACAGTTCCCTTGAGAGCTGTCACAATACCCTTGATAAACCTAGCCAGAAAGATTGATTACTTGTTTACTGTGAAAGAGAAGTTCAACAAATTTGTCCATGTAACCTTGAAGTCTTACTCTCCATGACGAAGTTGTGGAACACCGCTGTTAGGTATTTTCCTGTCCCAGGCTATAAGTTCCACCTCTAAAGCACACCAGTCTTAGACGTGCAAAATAAAAGAACCAAGACAGCATTGTAAAGCTACAATATTACAGGAGCTGGTCTCTCATTTTACATTTTGGTAAGGGTTTCAGTTCTCTCTCCTTTTCCTCCCTCCCCTGCTAATAATTTACAGAAATTAAAAAAGGCTATCAAATGTTCCCCTTTATACTGAAGCATCACTCATAATTTTATTCCACCTACAAACATTCTTCAACACATTTTTTTTAGCATGTAACTTTGTAATCTGCTGTGAAGAAATCATGTTGCTGACTCACCCTGGCAGTCAGTAGTAGTTCTCACTAGCTGTCAAGAGGCATAAAACCTAAGGTCTCTAACCAAAAATGAGTAGTAGCATGGACAAGATAAGAAAATTAGCATTACTTGGAGCAAACGGGTAAGAAAATTAGCATTACTTGGAGCAAACGGGTTATAAATAGATTTGGATTTGTGACAAGCAGAAGAATTGGTAAAAATCTGTTTATGAGTGACAATAAATAGGTCATAGAAGGATAAAGAAAATAGTATTAAAAAAAAATCATTTTACTGACAGTTGAGTCCAATACCAACTGTATTGAAGAGAGTGCCATGATAATAGGTTTGTAAAAGAGAAGGGAACGAAAAATGAAAATATTCATACCTCATAACAGCCCCCTTGGAGAATACATGACTATTGAAATTCCTTATGGCTCTACAGCAGATCACTTGCTCCAAGAAGCTTCTAATGCATCCTGACTTACCTTCTTTATATGCCAGCTCCTTGTCTAGCAAGTATTTATGATGAAGATCTCTTTGGAGATCATCTGTCAAGATAATTATAAATGTTGTCAAAGCCTTGATGAGAATTTACTGCTCTTTATGTCATTTCAGACTGAAACTGCAAAATATTCCACCTTAGAATTAGATGCCTTTTTGCTTCCCCTCTTTATTCACTCAATCCACATAGTTTTGGTGATTGCATTTCAGGTTTTTTTTGTTACTAAACCTAGCCCTTCTGAACAGCATCCCACAAAGTTGAATTCTTTCAATCCAATATAGGAGTGAAATAGGTCATCAGGTAGTAACGCAAGTGTCCCTCTCTTCCTCTGAATGTTTACCCATTGACCAATTTATGTATGTCCCTGTCAGATGGAATGGTTTGGCATCATTGCAAAAGATACAGGGGGTGAATTTTGAAAAAGGTGAATAAATTCTGGGAAATGCTCTGATCCCAGTGAGGGGACTGGTTTTGACAAGCTATGGAATCAGACTCTGTTTTCCACCTGTCCAATATTTCATTTACAGATCTCTTGGTTCATAACTCATTGTCAATATTTTACAGTTTAGTAATGGCACACGGGGCACAAAACAAGAGTACAGATCTCCTCCTGACAAATGCAGTGATAAATCATTTCCTGTCCATCAAAGGCAAAATCAGGGCACCCATTTGGCATAGAAAAGGCTTAAAGCAAATGTGCCAACATCACTTGAGCATTACTAGATTTGTTCACGAACTTCTGCTTATTATGGCCAAAGCAGAGGATCAGATCATCCCTGATTCAATTGAATGGTGGGAATATTTGAATTGATAATGAAATGTAAGCAAAAACTCCCAGAAAAACAGTTACCTTAGGCTTGGGAATGACAGTGCATCAGCTTTTTCCATAAATTTTTGATAGATAATTTAATTACTGCTTGGGTAAAATATTAGTATCCTTTTGTGGAAGGAAAAATATGACTGAAACTTTTTTTGTTAATGCACTGCCTCTTTTTTAATTTAAAGGCTCAGAAATATCTTTCTGCACTAGGCTGTAGTAGATATAAAATAACAGACACACTTCTTTATATCTAGTACTGTTATATCTAGCAGTACTAGATATAAAATAACAGACATATGAACACTTCTTGCGATTTCAGAAGCAAGTTTTACTCCTAACAAACGTCAGTGAGCCTGTTGTTTTCACTGATGCCACAGAAATTCCATATACTTGTGCAAAGACATGATCTAAAATTTCTGTCTGGAAAATATGTTGAAGAGTTAATTTTGTCTTAATTCTATATGACTTGGCATAAATTTTTTGTTAGACTGAACAGAGGGTTTTGTTTCCTCTATTATTCTCTACTGTATTCAAGAAGAAGTAGTGCAAAAATATAGAATTCAGAAAATGAGTGAAGTGTGAATTATAGCCCAGAAGTTTTAAGTCAGGGTAACCTGTTGAGCTTTCAAATAATGGTTGAGGAAAAAATGGCTGAGGAAAAATAGATTATTTCTGTGAATCTAAAAATATTTTTAAACGTAGTCTACTGAAACAGGCTTAATAAAAGGGTGTACTTTTCACTTAATCCATGATTTGTACTATTTTTAACCTACTGCTGTAATCTGAACATTTTATTTTAGTCTGAGATCTTTCATCTGTCATTAATAATTTCAATGCTTTCATCTTAATCATATGTCTGATTATACATTATAAGAGACATATGTGGTCTACCTGATAGCACAGCATTTTGAAATGAAAAATAATTTAAAACCCTCACCACACAAAGTGCAACATTGTTGGTATTTATTTATATATTTACATTTGTTATGTTGAAACTTAATTGAGGCTAGCTACTCTAATATGTACTCAATTCTTTGCCACTATGATATTTAAGGAAAAACTTTTAGGAATGCAAATTTTATTTATTAGAGGATGAAGATTTGGATTGCATATGTTTAGAATTTGATACCTATTTCCACCTTATTTTCAGTACCTCTTCAAACATATGACCTTGCCCTTCATAATTTTAGCATTAAGTAAATTTTGTGTGGAGCTCGGAAATGCAGGGGAATGGGAAATATATGCTGACAAAAATCAATTTTATACTAATGATATGGTTGAAGGATCAATTAAATATCACTCTAATTGCCACTTATTGATGGTTCTTTATAATTTTTGCAGGAATGTCAGGTTTAATTCAAATGGAGCTTGTAACTGGTAGAAGTCAATCACTTAAGCACACCTCCTACTGAGGTTGTATTACTTTTTCATCACTTAGTGTACAAGCATTAATCCACTTGAGTTCTCTGTGTGAGCTTAACATCCTCTTTGTTAGTGTTGCGATAGCAATTTTGGATAAACTACTAAAGGAATCTGCTCCCCATCCCAATCCTCATAAAGTACTAGGGAAACCTCTAGTGCTACTTTCCTGATTGCTGTTTTTTCCCCTACAGGAAGGAGGTGTTGTTGCTCTCTTTAAGATCTGTCGCCAGGATTGTTTCAGGTGCCTTTATCCCCAGACCTTGAGAACATTGGCATCAATTTGCTGTGTGGAGGAAGGGATGCACCAGCTGGAAAAGGTAGGCACTTCAGGATTCCTTACTGTCTGTGTCAAAAAATAGAAAAGCCCTGTCTTTAATCTCTTCCAGAAATTGATAATTTGGTGGTGTTTGATACCGTGTTCCTTACTGTGCTCACCTTTTCTGTGCTGAACGCATCTTCAGTCTTTAAAAAATTAGTTCCAGCAATAACATTATCCTTGCACAAATAAGCTTTGTAAGTGGGGATAATTTTGTAAAACAGGTAAACGTGTTAGCAGCTACATCAAAAAAGGAGAACAAACTAGAGAAATTATATTTTCTGGACTCTCTAAAGTGTTTAGAGACTCCACTTTTTCAAATCATCCTTAAAAGACAGAAGGCTTTATACCTCTTTAAATGCTTTTCTGTGCTCTGATAGGGCTCCTGCTCATGGGAGTGCTGCAGCTTGTGAAAGTTGTAGTTACACAGAAAGAAGTGTGACAGGTACAGTCATTAGTCAATCAAAAACTGTCTGCTAATCAGCAGCAGCTTTCATAAAAGCCAAATTTAACTGCGAAGACCAACATCAAAACACTATCCAGATAAAATTAAATCAACTTCTTAGGCTCCTTTCCTTTCTCACATTCACTACATACTGCTATGTTTTGGAAAGTGAACACTTCTGGTCACTAAATCATGATCTCATCCTTTGTATTTCATAAAACGGTCATCTTCCTCAGCTGAATAATAGCCTCTTCAAGTTAATGATAAATGAGTTCACTGCATCTTTACATTGACGTGTCGTGTAATTTACTGTCCTGAATTCAAGCAAACTCTGACAGAACACCTGCAGCAAAAAGCAAGTCTCTGAGTTTACAGTAAATGAAGATGACTTAAATTTTTTTTGACATAATGCTGGTTCAGACGGACTCCAGAATCAGTCTAAAAGGATCTTTCATTATGTCCACTATAATGGTGGAGTTAATAAAGTTAGAAATGAAAAAAAATGATTCAAGTTACCTGGTCCAATTTCTGGCAGCATCAAGATGCGTTTAATGTGGCCCATATCAAAGCTGATGGAACAGGAGTCCCAGAAAAAGCCAACACTCTCAAGCTCACATTTCTTTAATCTTCTTTAATGTTAGCTACAAGTAAAGTTGTTCAGGGTAAACTTGATCACAGTCAGGATTGGAGCAGGGGTTAAGGGATTTTTAACCGAAATCCTTACCTTCAAGGGCTTTCAATTCTTAAAGCATTGCCTTTAAATATGAATAATCCCTTTTCTTTCAAAATCTGAAGTTCTCTTACAAAGAACACAAAAGAGAGTGTAAAGCATTAGTAGTCCTATAATTGCAAAAGATATCATGAGAGTTCTTATCTGGCAGAAAGAATGACTTCTTTTATCCAATGAAGTATCTGGGTGCTGGTGAATCATTTAATTTCTCTAATATGAATATCATTATGCCACCTAGTGCATTAAAATATCAGTGCAATTTGAACTGGGTTTTTTAATGACTGAAACT
Organism: Donacobius atricapilla; assembly: GCA_013397315.1. Classification (NCBI taxonomy): domain Eukaryota; kingdom Metazoa; phylum Chordata; class Aves; order Passeriformes; family Mimidae; genus Donacobius; species Donacobius atricapilla. Next base: position 192,453 of record WBMY01002789.1, on the reverse strand, counting down.
TAATTTAAAAAACCCCAAACTTGGCTACCAAGAAATTCAGATTAGGCAAATCAAGATTAAAAATAAAAACAACAAACAAACAAACAACCTATGCAAGCCCTCCCACCTGTATTTTTCAATTAGATTGCACAGCCATTGAAGAGTTTAAAAGACCACTTAAAAGAAAGCATCAAGAGCTATAATTTCTTATGAAACATCTGAGAGATTAACTAAAAGGGGGTGGTGCACTTTCTGCAGTAATTGTAGTGCTTGACTACTAAAGATATCAGAAATATTATTTATCCAGTACTCTTTGTTCTTGCCAATTCAGTGCTCATTTCTAAAGATGTAGAAAATTGCTTATTTTAATAAAAAGCATTTCTTTCAATTTTTTTTTTTAAACAATTCTTACTCTTCCCAGTCACACATCTATAAATATATCACGCTGGAAAAAGCCATTATCACCTTTTTTCTATCAGCTTGATAAACAAGTTGATCTTTGTTATAATTTCAGTGATAAGGTAGTTGTTGCAATGATTAGTTTTTCCTCTTTTAGGTGAATATAGTTGAGTCTGTGTACAATGATGTAAAATTGGTTGGTTAAAATGTGAATTTGGAATGATTATTTCACTTGCAAGTACTTTACTGAATTTTGATAATATACTGGTACTCTTATTTTGTTGTACATTGAAGTGCAGAGCTCCAGGAATGCAAGAGTGACATATTAGGCAATTAAAGTAGAAAAATAGTGAAGAAATAGTCTCATTGTGTGCCTGAGGACTGCATAAATAAATATTCTCTGTAAGCTGTGCTCAACAAGTGGTAATATTGGTGCTTCAAGCTGCCTGTGGGTATCTGGTTGTTTGATACACTTCAATTTTGTAATCCACTGTGACACCAGCAGGTTTGAGATCATTATTTGGTCTCAGCTTCCTGACCAGTTCTACTTCCAAGTGGAGTGGAGAGACCCTGGAAAAGCAAGCAGAACATATTATTCCTACAGCTGTTTATCCTTGTATGCAAGAGAACTTTGTCATCTGTGTCTTGTGGCACTCAAACATTTTTAGGGGAAAGCTCACTGCACCAGAAAAGTTGGTTATTCTTGGTCTGGGCATTCCAGAGTTTGTACAGGCACAATAAGTAATACGGGTAGTTGGAAATAGAGAAAATAGATAAAATCCCTAAGCCCCCAACTGAAAGGAGTTTGTGAGAGCTGAGCGTGGCTGAAACCGAAGAACAGTGGTCAGTGCTGCACATGCAGACAGAGCTGGTGGTGTGTCCTACTCTGAGGTTTAGGACAGAAATACAGGGATGTAGTGGGAGATTAGTTCTTGAGATTTGTTGAGTGTTCTGGAGAGAAGAATATCTGAACCTTCATGAGTGTGTTTTGCAAACTTAATTCACCTCAATGTAGCAAGGAGAGTTGGAGGCACAGAGCTGGGATAGTTTATTGTGTGTATTTAGTGACACTTAAGGTTCAGGAAAAGTAAAAATTGTGATCTTGGTGGCATACATCCTGCAAATTTCATTAGGAATAACTGTATTTCAAGTAATGCTTTTATTATGAAGGCACACAAAATCTAACAGATATGGTCTTCAGCATGGAACAACCTTGCCTGGAAATGGGGTTTGTTTGAATAGACTTTTCTTTTTTTCCTAGAGCAGTTCTTCAGGCCTTACCCCTCTGAGCATGCATTAGGTCCTTGTTTTGCAGAGCTGTCTGAACAAAGTGTTTCCCATGCATTTGGTGACATGCTGCTTCTATAAAGTCTAAAAACTGTGGCAGTTTCTCTGCTTCAGGGCTGTCTGTACAAAAGTTGGTGGCGGTACTAAAAGGCACAGCTTTCCAATTTTTTGCTCTACTGAAGCTCAGTTGAGTGTTTTTTCACTGAGTCTTCTGTGGCAATAGACTTCCTGCTGCAATAAAAGAATGCAGAGCTGGTTCAGAAATAAATAGCAAACAGTGCAATGTACGGCATTTTTTTACTGTGCATGTGAAATGTTATCACATTAAAAAATGCCAGCTAGGTGGGACCTAGATGGAGGGTCAACTGCCACAAAAACAAGATGATTATACAAACAGCTAGCTGCCTAAATTTTAACAGTGTGCTGAGTATGGTTATTTACATTATTTAAACTACTCCAGAAAGCAAGACACTTGGAATCAGCTCATCAAGAGGAGATAATCCACAGACATTAGCGACAACAGCTGTTACTTTCATTAGTAAAACCTTTTTAACAAATTACACAGCTTTTATCACTGTGCTTTAAGCAAAATTGCCCAGGAATAGATTACAAATTACTTTGAATCCTTCATTTAAAGCACAGTAAATCAAATTACCTCCAGAAGAAGAGGTGTAAAGAAAGTATGAAGTGTACATTATTTGTGGCTGGGAAACTATATGGATTTTAAAAAGACTTCTAAAATATGAGTGACATAAAAATCTATTACTGTGAACTGAGTCTGAATCCTAGAATAACCATACTCGTATACACAGGAATAATTTCTTTGTGATGGTTATGCAGTCTGTCCATAATACAGCTGAAAAAACAAACTTTTCTGGAGAATGAAGTAAAATGTATATTACAGAACCTCCTACTGCAACTTATTCATAGTTTTTGGGTGAATGTGTGTTGACTACTTAATTCAGCTCTAACCACTTTGAACTTTCAGTTTCAAACATTACCCTCAGTAATAATCATGGAGTAACTTTGCCTCAGGTGAAGTCTCAGCCAGGAAAACCACTGAAGTCCATGTGACTCTAGGGTGAGACAGAGATGAGAACCTGTATTAGGAGAAATTCCTCACTGTGAGAGTGGTGGAGCATGAGAACAGGTTGCCCAGAGAAGCTGTGAATGAACCCAGCCCTGGAAGTGTTCAAGAGCAGACTGGATGAGGCTTTGAGCAGCCTGGTCTAATGGAAGATGGTCCTGGCTATAGCAGGGGGCTTGGAAGTAGATGACCTTTCAGATCCCTTCCAACCCAAGCTATTCTATGAATTATGGACAGGGCTTTGATTATGAGAGCTTGGATGATGTGAAGGTAAAGTCACTAATTTGAAGGCTGAATGTAAAAGTTAGCTGGTGGCCCATGGATTTCATTGTCACAGCATGGGAATGCTCCACAGTCGTGAATGTTTTAATTTCCATAGTACCTGGTATACAGAGGAAGTAACTTTGAATGATGCAAGAGATGGAAAACTTTCCTGATCTGAATGAACTATATAGCTGCCTTCAGATTTCATTATTCCAAATGCAAAATGTCAAGGGATGTTATTAATAATACTCTTCTAGAAAATGTATGTGAGATTGCTAGTTTAGGTAGGAGAAACTCTTAGGCTGCTACATGTAAAAGTGTGTTTGCAGGTTGTTTGCAATTTTTAAGAAGTGCAAGCTTTCTGAGAGGCAAGGAATGGCAAATGGTGGCTTATTTACAGGACTTCCAATAATGAGAAAATTTCAGAAAGTGCATATCTCTGCCTCAGCCTGTTAGTCCTTATTACTGCTCAGAGAAGGGCTTTGTGTTAGTATTTCTTTGTTTCTTAGATGAAAAATTTTCATGGCCTGTTTAAGTAGTTTCAGAACAAGGATTAGATGGTCTCAAAGATGATAAAAATTGCATGGTTATTTTATTCTAAAATGAGTTCAAGAACTCAAATGATTAAGATTAAAAAAAAAGTCTTTTCAAAAGGGCCATAGTTTTCAAAATTTAGTTTTAATAAATGAGAGTCAAATTTCCTGTTATTCTGTTTCCTGAGTAAGACAGGATAAAGCTGTGTCATAACAGAATACAGGATTCTTAGAAGCCATTAGAATTTGTTAAGTTGTAAGGGAGCTCTTCTCTTGTCTCTTTCCCACAGAAACAAGTAACATGCAGTGTTACAACCCTTTCTGAATTTTTCACAGGTCATGCTGGCAAACATGTTCTTTATAATGTTTTGTAAAGAGGAATACCATGCTTTTATGTTTCCTAAAGCAGTGCTGGTTTAAGGAGAAACTTGTGAAGCTTCATGGTTGGGAAGAGCCTGGAAACTTCTTTTCTGCATGCTCAAAGCCACAGAGAACTGGCTTGTGTGGTGAAAACGTGATGTGATTTAGGCAGATAGGCCTCAAGTGATGCGTTGCTTTTACAGCCCTTTGGCTGGAGCATCAACTCTTCTGGTCTGCATATTTCACTTTTCATCCTGGAACACTCTTTTGGCTCATCTTCCATGGCTGTTTGTAGCCAGACTTTGAAATCATTCTTGTGAAGTTACAAACAGTAAGCAGGGATGGATAAAGAGGTTTCTGAATTTTGAGAGAGAAGGATAACCTTTCAAAGGCTTATTCTGACAACTTTTGACACACAGAGCACAGCACACTGAAAGTTGGTGGCATTGATAGCTGGAGCTGGGAATTGTGTCTCACTGCTGTCAGTGGGTAATTGTGGAAGTCGCATGAGAGTAAAGAGCAATGAGAGAAAAAAAAGTCAAATTTAAGGAATAGCAGGAGGGACAACATATTGAAGGTGCTTTTCACATAGCCTTTTAGATAACCAGGTCTATCAGTTTCAGTAGCTGAGTTTGTGGTACAATTAGATAATGTAAAGTTCTATGCTTGCAGCTCTTTAATTTACTGGACACTTCTTCTGAGTAAGGCTGTTAAATTAATTGGCAGTGAAAAATGTGCTGTGTTTGGCAAATTACATTTCTGTCAAAACCCCTGCAAGATTCATTTAATCATATCTGAGAGTGCAGAAGCTGCCCTTCCTCAAGTTCTTCGTGTGTATTAGGTGGTTCAAGTTTTACCTCTGACAACACAGCTATGTACACAAAATTAGTAAATGTAGCCTCTTTCAGCACCTTCCCAGGCAAGAGCCGCAAGACTTCTTTGGTCACAGCAGAATCTGACCATCTTAGTTGCAACAGACTGCAGTTCTGAGGGGAAATAAGGAAGTCATGGAAGTGGTATTTGTGACTACTGAAAAGAGTGTGAAAATAGGTTTAAAAAAACCCCACCCCTCCCCCAAAAAACCTCACAGCAACAACAACTAAAGAAAAAAACCAAAATCAACTGTGAGCCAATCTTTGAAGTAGCATTTGTTTTATTGAAAACCTTCTGCCAGTTACACAGCAGATTAAAATTTGTTCACTTTATGGTAGTACCCATTTCATCCTACAAAAAGGAAAAAATGAAGTTTTTTTATGCCTCATTCAAAAGACATAGAATTGAATAAACACAGACAAGTTGGTGCAGGATTATGGTACATTGCCAGATCTCCATAAGGAAAAAGTATACACAAACTGCTTTGGCTGAGGTCATGGCCATTATCTCAATTCTGTTAAAATGACTAATGAAATCAGAGTGGTTGTGTTGTTGTAGTTCTCATGCTCTAAAGAGATATGTATCTCTTGCTCTGATAAAAGATGTTACCTCTCCTTACAAACCTTGCTTCACTTAAATCATATTATAGATTTTAAAAGAGGGAGGAAGGAGCCAGCAAGTGTAGCACTAAAGATAAACATTTTGATAATACTGGTGAAGGAGGACAACGTGAGACTTGGCTAAGGAGTTGGTGAATACCTGTCTTGGGCTTTGGAGGACTTTGGAGGATTCAATTGTTTATCAGTAGATCCTCATTTAGATATCTGGCTTTACCCAGATTCTGCAAACATATAAATGTGAACTCAGCCTTAAACATCTGAGTATTTAATTGAAAAAACAAAAGAACCACTACCTGCTAAAAATGTCAGCAGACATGCATATCTGTTGTTCTGTTCATGACTGAGATTTCCGATGACAATGAATTTCATTGATTAATATTAATTTGTTTACCACTGAACACAGTGATGTGGCACAAAGGAAAACTTTTAGAGTTAAATCAAATATCTGAAAGATTTTTTTGATAAACTTTGTCTGCCTTTTCAATGGAATGCAACAGGCAATCTATGAATTGACATCATAGTCTGTCTCAAAATTGTTAACTTCTGTTAACAATTTATGGATAGATTTGTATGTCAATTCAAAGTGAGCTGTCTTCTAACACAACAATGAATACTTAAAGTCCTTTCCCTGGAGCGTGTCTTCCACATTACCCACAGATTTAGGCTTTGTGAGGTTTGTCCTATACTTAAAGTGGTATATTGCCTAAGCATGGATCAGTGATAATATGTCCATGTGCAAAAATTTCATAGCAGTCAAAGCAGCCCTGTTTTAATTTTTTTTTTTTTTTTCATGCTTCAGCAAGACTTGATCAGAAGAAGGCATTGTAGTGGCATTCAGGTATTATCACTGATGTGCTGGGAGTAAATCTTGCCACTGTTATACTTTTTTCATGGCTCTAGAGCAGTGTTCAGCAAGTGAGAGCTGATAGAATAAGGTGTACTTTGGCATTAGGTTTCCATACAGGATGTAGTTACTGAAGGAGGAGCAACCACTCTTCTAATCTAACCCTCAGCTCTGCCTTTTTATCCACCTTGATGTTATTAATTGAGATGCAGGAGAGGCTCTGCAGATCTAACAGATTTTTTCTTGTTCTAAAAAGATAAATTTCATTGGAATCGGTTTTAAAAGCGGAAAAGAAAAGTCCCCAGGCTATGCCAGATTACTGAGGTGTACACTTCAAATGGCAAGATCAACTTGGAGCAGTGCCGGTGGATTTCCATTCCCTCCAACTTCATTTTGAAAATCTGGACTAGTGCCAGCTTACTGCTCTGCACTTGTTTGGCTCACATATAATTTACACACGGTTTTTGCAGTCAGTTCTGTTAGAATTTTATGGTATTTATTGATTTTATATTTCACTACGTATTTTATTTCAAGCACTCCAAATACCTCTAGATTTATGTTTCAGAAGTCAGGATGTCAAGAGAATTTTATAAATGAAAAATAATTTGGGAATCACCAGATGATGATTTTTCTGTAACAATTTAAAGTATTACCTAAAGTGATGATAATGATCAGGGCAGTGAATGATCCATGAATGACGTCTGAAGGAACAGAAGCCAGCACATCAAATAACAGGTGGGTTTCCCCTGCCTAATAATAATAATCATAATCTATCAAGCAAATTTAATTTTAAGATGAAAGAAACAGCTTACTCAGCTCCTAAACTGAAGGCAGAGATTAATGAGAATCAATTGAAGCATTTAAAAAGAGTGCAAACAGAGAGCTATTTTGGATCTCAAATATTCCCCTTGTCCCTGACAGAGGCAGAAAACTGGAAAGAGATGTCCTTACAGAAAGACCTAAAAGATGAGTAACTTTGATAATCCTTTTCTCCTCACTCAGCAGGAAACTGTTGCATCTCATATTTGCATTTGTAGCCAGGTGTAAACACATATACTGAATGTGTTTAGGTTGCACTTTCTAAGTAGCTTAGCTGTAGCCACGATAAAGGAGACATAGGACTGAAAATGCTTGTAAAAGGATAGAAAATACAGGTAGGTAGTTACCCTCCATAAAATCTCTGCTAATAATAATAAGTTGTGCTGATCTAATGTATTGGTTTGGCATGAATGGTAAAAAACCAATTGGTGATCTTCTTTGGAACTGACAGCCAGGTTGGGCAATCAGGTACAGGTGTACACCCCTGGGACACACGATTTAAGTACAGGTGGAATCTTGGGAACATTCTCTCTTGCTGCGGGCCTGCCATGAGGTAACTTTGGGGCAGGGAGCAGCAGGGCCCAGCTCAGGGCTCGCTGCCCCTGGGGCCGGGCCGGGGCGGCCGTATCAGGGCCGGGCCAGAGCCGAGCTGAGTCAGGCCCCTCCAAGCCCAGCAGACACCGGCAGAGCCATGGCTGTGAACATGCAGCTGATCATATAGCCTGCCCCACGCCGCCAGCCGGGCCAAAGGAGATGGCCCCGGCCCCCCACAGCCCCTGGGTCCCTGGAGAGCTGCACCGAGCCCAGGCTGGGCCAAAACCCAACCCATAAGATGGAGGGGTGGAGGGGGAGAGAAGATCCTGGCCACCATTTCTGAGCTTTTCTACATCTCGTGGATTTGAGGCTTTTCACTGATTCCGCGGCTGAGACCACGTGGCTGTCTGCAGGCCCAGGCAGGAGAACATTAACTCTTTCTTAACACCGACTGAGACTTTTTTAAACTCTACCCTTCTCAAAGTGAGAGGAAAGGCTAAATCGGAGGTATGCAAAGGGATAATATGAAGATATCAAAGTCAGTAAAGAAAGGGTGACCTCTTAAGTGGGAAAGATGACAAGTTGCCTTAGTTTTGGGCTTTAAATCTCCTTAATTTATGGTAATGGTCTGTAATATTCCTTTAAATTGTGGACTAAGAATGGGGAGATGATTTTCTGGATTCAAGCAAAGGTGTCTGATTTTTACTGAGTGGATATTTGAATTTTACTGAATGTGTGTTGAATTAGAAACTGATGCAGTGATCCTATAATATGTTTTGAAGCCTCGTTCACCAGTGAAGAATGAGAAGTCTTTTGTTGTGGAGCTGTGCATCTTTAAAAGGTGAAACCCCATGTTAAGTCCAGGGCCCAAATGCAGCCATAGGAAAGGTTGCATTCAGGAAGCTCACAAATGCAGATTTTCGGGCAGGCTGCTTTTGTGGGAGCTGGAAGCCACAAACAGACTGTGTCTCTTGTGGAAAGTTACCAGAAGAATCAGGAGGGGCTTGTCTCTCTCAAAAGACTGAATGAAAGACTATTTTATAAGTGCTACTGACTTAAGAGTTCTGATGTTTTATCTCTTTACATTGTTTCATAGAAAAAGTAGATTGTTGCTAAGAAGGAGAGGAGCGTCTTTAAAAAAGGTTTCATGGTTGGTTTTTTTTTTGTTTGCCCTTTAGCGTGTGTTAATAAATCTAACTGATTCTATTTTTAAGTTGAGCCTGTTTTGCCTTTCTTCTAATCCTATTCCATAGTAGAAAGACAGATCACCACACTACATTTCACAAAACAAATTTGGTGAATGTGAACCCATTACATCTAACCAATCCATCCTGCTGCAGATTTTATGACTCAGTATTGTGGATGAATTTTCTGGATCATAGGAAAGTCCAAAGAGTTTACTGCCCAGAGCTTCCCTTTCTTGTTTGGCTGATCCTTGAGCTCACCTAAAACCTCATTGTTTTCTGAGACCTAGGCAGGAAGGAGCAGGTTCTTTCCTGCAGAGATCTGGTAACATGTCAGGGATTTAAATGCCTCTGGAGCCTGAGGATTCACTACCAGCATTATTTTTCCCTCTAATCCTTCTTTCATGTTTATTTTCCCACTTTAATTAACTATCACTCTTAGAGTTTTCTAGTGCTCTGTATGGTTTCTTGTGTATCTATTCCTGCTTGCATAACATTGATTTTCAAAAATGTTAATACGCATTTAATTTTGAAGGACTGAATTCTCAGATGCACATTACCAAAAAACAAAAGGAGAAAATCCTTTCTTCATTCATCTAACTGCAGCTATGGAATTCCTTACTATATGTAAAACTAGACTTACAGAAGTACTGAATGACCAAAACTCTCAAAAATAGAAAATTATTTCTCCTGGTTCCAAGTGATTTATATTTTTCTTTAGATCATACCAGTTGGAAACAAATAGCTCTATATGTTCATAAATGAGCTGATCTCAGTCATACATGAGGGTAACATGATGCAGGCTGCTAGACAAAGTGACTGGCTTACTTGGTCTGGAAATAGATATTGGTCATGTACTGGGGTTACAGGATGTGAGAGCACTACAAAAAATTGGTTTTCATCATCAGAGCATCCATATTCTGAATCAGCTTCTCATCTTGACCACTTTCTTTTGCTTGCTTTTTGGTAGTAGTTCAAACTAGCAAAACACAGAAACCTCAGCTTATGTTCAGCTTACACTTGACTCTTTTCCAAACCACTTTTGTCATTCTTGTACTCCCATGAGTGCCTCTACCCTTCCTCCAGTTCAGCGTGGGGCTAACAAGCCCTTGCATCACAGCACTTCACAGAGTTCACACTTAAGCAGAGAGGCTCTAAGAATCCTACTGTGCCTCAATTCAGTGCAGCTATAAGCTGGGAATCTTTTTTAGCTGTGGATACTAAGGGACCTTTGCAAGTCAGGTCCAAGAAGGGCTCCCAAAATGCGAATTATCTGGATATTGTTATCAAGAGGGAAATCCACAAGTTTGTATTTTGCAAATTTTAATTTTATACAGTTGCTTGTGGTTTTTATTTGGTTTCACATGTTTGCCAAAATAACAGTCAAAATATTTGGTCAAACCCTCTTCTCTCCTTCCTCGTTTCCAGTACCTATCACTGCAAGAAAGTCAGAAAACTCTTTAGAAAACAAGGAAAAGGTACATGCTCAGTTCTAGCCCTGGCCACTATTAAACATTCTACCACTAGGTTTGCTGGGTTTAAATGAGTACTAAGCAGTTTAACTTTACCATTCAAAACAGCATTATAGAAACAACTCACTCAGGGTTTTCCTGGTGGTGATATTCTGACTCTGCTACAAGGGCTCAAATCTAGCCCATGGTGGAGCTGACTGTTTTCCCAGAGGTAGCTGTAAAAAAGAAACAGAGGAAATCAAACCCAGTGTAATCCAGCTGGCTAATTAAATGAAACCTGGTATCCTTTCCTTGTATGTGCATTTGAAGTCAGGGATGGCATTAGTCAGGTGAAGCGTCTCGCCTGTGCTCCTAACAAACCAAAGGAAGTTAATTGTGTGAGATTTTTCTTACTTTGGGTTTGTAATGAGCTCCGAGCTACCATGTAGCTTAACTGAAGCTCACCCATGATATGTAGGAGTCTCCATGTACTTCTTAAAATAAGGGAAGGATAAACAATAATTAATGGCAGATGATGTAGAGATGTGTTTGTGTGTCGCTATAAGGGGATTTTTTTTGCTCAGGCTTGTTTGCAGGAAACCACTTAGGTCTGGCACGCTGCCTGATGTACACTAAAACTTTCATGTTTCATAAAGCATCTTTGAGAACACTTAGAGAGCTGTTGGAAAAACAACCTCTTCTGGTAAAGATAATAATCATGTTAGATAAACATCTAACAGCATTGCTTGTATATTTACCTGACCCGTACCTTTCTTCTCTTGCCTATCTTTAAGTTCCCAGACAGTAGCTCTTTCACTGACTGTTCCTTCCCTTGCCAGTACTGTCTTGAGCTTTTTCTTTTTGAGGGCTTTCAGTTTGTTCCTTTGCTGTCCCTGGGAATGGATGAGCAACATTTTGTATGGATCAGGGCGTATTCATATGCTTGTCTGACAAGGATCTTCAGCTGAGACGAAGAAGGAATCCTTATGGGACCAGCAGGTTGAATTAAGAAGACAGAAGCCTTTCCAGTTTTTGTAGGAGCTCATCTTTGTCACTTTGTCCTCACAAAGGAGGCATGGAAAAGTTTTCATTGTAACTTAAATTAGCCAAGAAGCAGTCCTGCCTGACCAACCTAATGCTTCTGTGATGGACTGACTACACTAGTGGACAAGGGAAGATCCACTGATATCATTTATATGGACATCTGTAAGGCTTTTGACACGATGTCCTCATACTGAGAATCCTGACACATTGGACATGTGTGCACTTCCTTTATACTTCATATGTAACTGAGAGCCTTATTTTGCTGTCACCACTGTTTATTTGAAACTAGCAGTTAGTTTCAAGCTCAAGAAAATAATATTGAAGGAAGTTGTCAAATAGTACTGATCCAGATATGTGCTCCTGAGGGACCCCACTCATCACTGCTCTCCATCTGGACACCGAGGAGTTGACTACTACTTTCTGGTTGTGACAATCCAGCCAGTGCATCATCCAACAAATAGCCCATGTCTAATCCCAAGCCAGCTGGTGTAACCAGTGTTTCTTTCTAGCTTCTGTTGTGTCTCCATAATGCCACACATGTGTGTCCCTGCCACAGTCCAAATGTCTTCTTGTCTGTCTTTCTTTAAAAATGAGCTTAGCTGAATTGCAAAAAATGGGCATTTCTGGCATGAAAACTTCAGAAAATTGGATTTGGAAGGGAGGCTAAAGTTTTCACTTACATACTCCTACATACATCCCATGAAGACTTGTTGACACTCAACAGGGAATCTATAACGTCTGTCACTGAAGTTGATTTTTCTATTCAGTGTGCCATGAAATTCTGTGATGTCATTACTACAGTGGTGTCTGACAGTAGAGCAGAAATTGTCTTCTTCATTTTACTGGTCCTTACATTGCTGGTTTTAGTTACAACAGAGAGGTCAATATACCAGCTGAAGGTGTTCCCTCTGTCCCTCGGGACTTTATATCCTTTCCTCCCACCTATATGTACATCCATATTTTGTAAGGATACAAGCACCTTCTGTGTATATCTTGAATTTTCAAAGAAACTCCTTCTAAAGAGAGTTTATGACAGCCTCAGTCTGACTGAAGGCAGTGCAGAGCTGGATGCTCATGAAGCTGAGCCCTATGCCACCAGAGGGACCATGTCACATAAAGATGTACAGCAAGAGCCATGAAAGATCTGCCTGTGATAACACAATTTCCTGGTCACTCTATGGTCTATTAATCCTCAGCTTTACTGGCCAGAGTCCCTGATTAACTTCAGTTTATAAAATAAGGGAAAGAAACTAAATCTAAAACAAAGAAAAATATCAAACCCTAAAAAATAAGTAAAATTGGAAAGCTATGCGGAGGTTAAAGCCTTCTTGATACCCTGGCAGTTGCCCAGAATTCTGAAGGCAGAACTTCTCCTTGGGAAAATATTTCTGGTGGCTGTGCACAGGCAGTTTCCTGTTGGTGAGGTAGGAAAGACCATGCACATCCTAGATTCCTGGAAGTGGGACTGGGCTCTCCTACCCAGAAAATTTTAGTTCAGCTGTTAATAGAAAGACAGGGATTTCCCAGGTTTTGATAGCACAAATTGGCTTATAAACCTGAACTTCCTTCCATCTGTGACCTTTCCTTTATGTCTTCATGCATTTGCCTAACAGACACACATCAGTTCAAAGAGCAGGTAGGTAGTTCTTTTGTCCCCTGGCTGTTTCTAACATGACTCGGTAGGCATAATGGAGGCAACTTACATAGGTGCTGGTCACTCCTGCAGAGTTTGCCACGTCTGATCAACAGCAGCTGGAATGCTGAGAGAGCCCTAGAGCAGAGCTTCTCTAATAGAGTGAAATTCTACCTCTGTCTCAATCTTCTTTTGCAAGTGCTTCTATTTCCTGCCCTGGGTGATTTTCTTGAACTCATTAGTTTACCTTGCCAAATGAGTAGCTGTTTCTCCTTAGCCATAAACAGCCACTTTTGAGTCTCCAGCAATGCAGGAATGTCCAGGCTGCAGGGCACGGGTCTCCTCCAGACCTGCACCGCAGATCTGTTTGGCAGGTGGTGCCAATGATTTAGCTGGCTTTGAACAACTGTGGGTAAGATTAAGATTCAGTCTACTGGCTCTTTGCTTTTGTTGATTTCCCTGCTTTATTGTATAGTCTTGTTCTCTCTTGCTGCTGTATCTGTAGGCCTTATAGAAGTCTAGAATGCCAGACTAATGCTTAGATGTTCTATTTTGCCCATCTCTGTGACAATATAACAAAAATTGGACAGAGTTGCTCAAGCTTCTGTTTGCAATAAAGCTGGTGTCAGAATATAGCAGATTTTCAAGGAAATATTTTGGATCTCTTCTAGAAAAGGCTGAGATCCTTTCAAAGGCCAGTGACAGTAGACATTTCTGTACTTATCAGTGTTACTGTCTGTACGTGTTGAGAGGAGTGGGAGGAAAGACCATATTACTGACGCAATTCATCACACACACAAACACACACTCACTTTGATCAGAAGGCATGAACTAAAACTTTATTCTATTTGAAAGTTTGACTCTAATATATAGTATCTCTAAAAAGGCCAGGGACTGGGGGAGAAGGGTGACACCTCTCCCCATCCCATTGGTCAGGACAACTGTCCATCAGCTGTCCATATCTCTAAGACAAAGAATGTAAACAATCTTGAAACTACAATAACATTGGCCGGTGTTTACAGACCAGAGTGTGAGAAAGAACTCAAAACATGAAACTGTGAAACAGAAGAGAAGGCTGAAAAAATCAGGGCGACATATTACAAAAGTAGATTTCATAAACACTGAGACACTGCTTCCCCCATCTTCAGCAACTTGAAACAATTGTGGTCATGTCAGCTCTGCCAAATGAGTGGGATAACAAATCATTCCAGGATGGAAGGCTGGCATAAAAATCTCCTTCTAGCAGTATTTTGCCTGGAAAAGTTTTACATGTTTTCTGTAAACTCTTGAAGTACTCCATTAGGTAATATTTATTTGTATAATCATATAGATTATTGAATATATTAATATGGTGTATATATTTAAATATTTTTAACTATTAATATATTACTTGATATTACTTAGTCATTTAGTTAGCTAGTTAGTTAGTTATTTTGCTTTATTTTCCTGGGAAAAGGAAATAAAGCAAAATACAAAAGCTGGGATAGTGTGAAATAGACCAAAGGTGATTTAATTGTCTGCCCAGGATTAAAAAAAAAGTGATAAATAACATTAAATTTCAGTCTTTTTAGATTACAGCTTGAATCACCGGAATGGTATCTATCGAGTTGCAGATATTCATGCACCATCAAATGGCAATTAAATCCACTCTATAAAACTAATACTTAATTGCTATTAAGCTGGCTGATAATGTATTTTCAGTGTTATTGCCATCCTTGGGATGTGCACAGAGTTTAAGAGCGCTGAGTGAGTGTTTTAAGGTATCTGCAGGTCTGTGGTAAGATTTCACCCTTGTGCTGGTTAAGCTGTCGTCAAAGCACTTCAGATGGAGACACAGAGCAATAGAATAATTTAGGCTGGAAGAAACTTTTAAAGGTTGTCTAATCCAGGCCCTCTGCAGTGAGATTAAAAAGAGCGGGCAAAATAGAGGGCTAAGCTGATCATCAGTCAGCATGGAGGAGGAGATCCACACACGGGGCAAAAAGGTTTATTCAAGCACAAAGTCAGGAAAGAATCTGAGCACTTTTGCATTAGGGCTTTTCAGCAGTAGCAATCTAGAAAGAATTAAATCATCCTGGTATTTCTGTGCTAAAATGATTATCACGTGGCATTTTAGGGTCATAAAAAACAAGTGATAATTCTCTATGTATGGTCTGAAAACTTCATGCGAGGGAAGCACAAGTTAAAAGTCAGTTTTGCCAGGCTGTTGACTCTCGTAGTAAATGCACATTATGCTATACAATAGTGGCACCCAGTGGAGGCTGGAATTACAGCAAAGTTTGTGCTGCTCCTGAGTCTGGTATCCCCAAATCTGTTCTGTGTTTAGGAAGGCAGAGGATTTGGGATCACAGGTTTGTGAGGACCAAAGCTATGCACCACTGAAGCATCCTTCTAAATCAAGGCAAGCCATGTCAAATGGGCTTTCAATCTGAAAAGTTTAGGTTCTCTTATCTGTTCACAACAACTTGGATGGTGTCAGAACTGTTTTCCTACAGGACAGACCCGCTGCCTGAACTGCATTAATTAAAAAAAAAAAAAAAAGTAAATCCTTAAGCAACATCTAATGCAAGAGCATCCTTGGGGAAGAGGGGGAAAAAACCCCTTCTATTCCTGCTGCCCTGAGAGTACTGCCTGGATAGTGACAGCATCAGCCTGAAAAGCTTGGAGAGAATGTAAGGGAGCAGGATGTGTGCATGGGGAAAAGGGGGATCAGAGGGAAAGCATGGCTCTTTGTTCAGTTTCAGGCTAGAAAGGCTGCTGAGAGAGGAGTTGAAAAGAGGAGGAATTCCAGAAGTGCTAGTTAGGGAAGGAATTATCAAGGGAAAATGTCTTCAAGCTTTAAATTCAGGTAATGCTAACAGCAGCACTACTAAAAGTAAATGGACACTAATAATGAACTGTAAGCAGAACAGCCAGCCTCAGTGTGAAGTCCTCAACATGTTACAAAATGAATGGACTATCAGATTTTTTGTAAAGAATGTATTATTTATTATGGGGTGGTCAACATGCTGCTCCGTGCGGAATGAGGTTATCTGCACTTGTCATCTTCTGTTATTGCCTTTTCAGGCATCATGTGTTGCAAATAGTTCTGATGAACAGGGAGTTGGGAATTACTGACATATAGTGCTAAAGAGAATGGAGTGAATTAGAATAATTCTTCTTCATACAAGGTGCTGTTGAGCTCAGATTTCTGTTCCTGTTGTATGTAGGCCTACTCATAAGATCATAAAAATGTGATGAATGAGAATGATGATCTGAGTTCCTAGAAAATGCCCATCCTTAACCGCTTTAGCACTCTCTACCCTCTGCATTTAGTTTAGCATTTTGTTTTAAGCACCAGATGCTTTGGGATTTTGTCCATGCTGGAATTCTAGGTCTGCAAAAAGTGTCTGGATGCAGGAAAACACCTTTCAGGACTTTCTGTTGATCTGCTTATTATTCAAACTGAGAAACACTCGGTTTCTGGAGAAATAAAAGTTCATTTGGAGGATAGTAAGTAGCATTATTTTGATGGTCTATATCCACATGCGATGTGGCTGTAGGTTATTAATTTTTTATCTTAATTTTTTTTCACAGCACAGGATATGAGAGGGAAGTGAAGTCACTCAGGAGTAAAAATCTCCCCCAGATGTGTAATGTGAACTTCATGGCTGATCCAAACATGACATCTTACTACTGTCTAGGCTGAGGAAGCAATTTTAACAAAACAGAAGGCAAAAGAGCTGTTAGAATAGGTTTGCAATTTATTTTTGAGCAAGATACTTGATTGGTTCTGAGAAAAATAACGGGAAGGCAGAAGTCACCTTTTAGTTACTAAAGATTGCTCCCATCTCATCCTATATCCTTGAAAAGGAATTGGGTTACAAGTCACAGGATTTCACCCAGGAAATATTCATGGATGAAGACACATGACTGACTTCCTGCTCCTGTTAGCTAAATTTATTTATATATTTCTGAGCTGTGACAAATTGCTTTTTTCCTCACTCAGAAAAGGATTTTTGATGATTTGTGCCTGAGGGAACTGGTGGTGTTTGAATTTTCCAGCCCATGGATTTCTGTGTGGCTGTATCAGATGAGGTTGAGAAACACATCCTGCACCAGCTTTGCCAGTGTATTAATGATACTGATGTTACTCTGAGTAAAAATTCTGTGTTTGCTGCTCTCCTTTGGTTCATCTTCCCTTCAAGCTCCTTTAAACATGAAATAACACACTTGCATCTAATTTTTGCACTAGAAGAATTTCTCCACTAGAAGAATTTATGCCTTGTATTAACCAGTAAAAATGAATCACTTGCCACAAAAGGTTTGAAAAAGGTAAGGCACTTAGGACCTGGGTCATTGGAGAAGACATTAGGACAGAGAAGTCTAATTAATCAGATCAGGACTTCCAGCCCAAAAAAAGGACAGGTAATTGAGAGATACTCACGTAATTACAATTGATTTTTCTTAAGGAAAACAAACAAACAAACCAACCCAAAGACAAAGAATGACAATTGCTGAAAGTGGCAATGGCAAAGGAAGTGATTTTAAGTTGAGATGACACTGGCTTTTTTCCCCTTTTTTTCTCTCTTGGTTTTTAAAGAAGATATGAGTGCTGACTTCCAATCCTTCTAGTCCTAAAAAGAAGAGTAAGCTATACCAATAAGTAGTATTTTATCATTCAAATAAAGAGAAAATAACAGAGAGGGAGAGAGAGGAAAGGATATAACAATCAAAGATCTTTTCAGTGACATGGATTAAGGTTTACAATTGAATTAAGAGAGATCAGTTAAAACTCATTAAAAGCTGACTGATTAGACTGTTGGTGATTTTGTTTTTTTCCTTTAAGAAGAATGGATGGTGGCCAGTTATTTTGAACAAAAACATTTGCACTTTCCTTCATTTCCTTAAGGCTTTGGACTAGGTATTTGCATTTACTTTGGCCATTCATCTTTGTAGTGACTCCTATATTTTACTTCTGGTTAAAGTTTCTGTTCCCTAAAACAACCAAGGATCTGAGCCATAAGTGTCAGTAAAAGGCCAGCCAACATCTCTGTTGCTTCTGGGCAACTTGTTCATGGTGGTTGGCAATGGAGATGACAGAGCTATCCTGAAGGTTTTGTGCATTAGGAGTGGGAAGCATTGGCTTTCTGTCATGGCAAGGACCGTCTAGAAGGTGGTTTGAATCTACTTTGCTTTAGAAATATCTTTGCTCAGTGATGAGACTAATCAATCTCCAGAGTTCATGATGAGTCTTTGCTGTTGGCAATATGGAAGTTATCTTGATAGGAAGCAATATGGAAGTGAATGCTATTGGTATTTGATACAGGTGTTAGTAAAAATCATAGTCACAGAAAAACCCACGATGATGCGAACTGTTTTATGTACACAGACAGAGGTGCTTCAAAACCTGGCGATTCTATAAATATTTTGAAAACAAAAGCCCACATGTTCAATGCAACCACTGCTATTTAGGTTTTTACACAGAACTTTAGAACAGATGTTGTGAACAGAACACCTGAGTGCCTAGGCAGTCTGGGAATGTTAATGCCTGTAAAGGACCTATAGGGGCTTTTGGCACAACATGGGATGTGAAACAGTTCTTAGCTTAACTAGGTCTAAGTGCAAGGACTTTTACTGATGGCTCCTAATTTCACTGAAGAATGCTAAACCTTCAGTTTGTCATATCATTAATATGCCTCAATTGCAAGTCACTTTGCATGCATTTTGGGTGAAACCAAGCCTGGGACATGCTCTTTATTTGTGGAATGTGAGAGAGCCAGCAGTTCTTAGCACACAAGAGACTCACTTCAAGACAATTTTGAATGATCTTTACTACAACATCTCTTCCTCTTATGTACAGAGGAGAAGAAAACATGTAAGAGAGATTGGCCTGAATTTTTTGTTTGGAGGCTGCTAATCTAATTATAGGCAACATGGGGGATATTTTTAAAAGTCGTTTGTACTGATCATTTTTTTTTTCCTCTAGGATCCTTGTTGGCTTTGAATTTGGTATAATTTTTTATGTTGGATCTTGTTTTATTTGATTGACTTTCCTTATCAGATATCAGTCAAAGTAAATTTCAAAAAATATGCTAAATTCTTCTTTGGTAAAAAATTGTGGGAGAGATATAGCAGAGATTTTGTGGTGGCTTTTCTCTAGCAGTTGCTATCATTGCTTTCAGTGGCAATTTAGGCTTGTTACACTTTCCCAAGGGTGAGAAGGATGTGACCAGGACTCTGCCTGTTGCCCAGTGAAGTTGGACATATTTGTACCCTGAGATGTGTTGCTAATATAAATAGAATGCCCACTGCTCATTCTTCCTTTTGTTCTTTGTCAGTTGTAGGGATGAAATATTGGAAAAATATTTCCATTGAAATATTTTATTTACAGTCTGAATTATTCTAGATTAGATCGCGTAGAAAATGACACTTTGTTAATGCTTTTGGGAATGGGGAGTGCACAGAAGGCAAGTCTAAGGAGAAAATCCAGTAAACCATATTTTCATTCTAGGCAAGGCATTGTCCTTCAAAAAACTTTTTTTTTTCTCCTGTATGCCTCAAATTTGAGTTCTTTCTAAAAGTCTTGTACATTTTGAGTTAACAATACATTCTTTGGCCTCAAGGATTCAGTAGCTCTGGTTTCAGAGAGATGTGGGCATACCTTAGAATCCTAGGTTTCGCACTTTTCTAGTATCACTTCCAGGTGTCCAACTATGTTATCTTTGATTCCTTCTGAAAATGAGCAGATCCTAATTCTGGGAGCTCTCCTGGATTCAGGAGAAACCCATTCGGTGGAGACCTGCCGTGGCTCTTCTTCTGCTCTCTGTGGACTGGCAGATGGCAAAATGCAGCTTGGTCATTTGAAATTTCTAGTCCAGACTTGAGCTTTCCAGATCTGGGGAGTTCAGTTGGGTTGGAATATGGAGTGAGTTTTTACTGCTTATGAGAAGTGAGCCTTGAGTGTTATTGGGGAACGCTAATATTTAGTACTTCGTAGTTTTTATGTTCCTTCTGTCATAACATCGCTTGCATTTTTTAAGAATGAGAAAACTAGTTTATGGATTAGGGACAATATTAGAAAAACAAGCAGTGACCGGATGACAGAATCAGAACAGTATTTGGGATTTTCCTAAACAACATATTTGTTTTCCCAGATCTGTATAGGTAAAATAAGGCAAATTGAGGTTTTATCTTTGCCCTAACATAACACTTTCACATTTATCTATCCAAAATACCTGGAGAAGATCCTGGGCTATTGAAGCTGGAATCTGCTCACTAGAAAAATCCAATTTCATTAAGTTCTGACCCATTTTTCTGATATGAGATCAGCTTATGAAAATAAGCTGACTCAGAAATATGATTTTGAATACTGAGTGTAATTGCCCCTGTATCAAAATGCTGTATGGTACTTATCCTTGGATTTTCATATGTTGGGAGAACAACCTCTATTGAAAGTGCAACAAAATTTGTGGCTTTGTTCCTCCTAGTTCAAACTCTAGCTTAACTTTAAATATATGTGTTTACTATCCTTCATAAGAGTGGTTCCTTTTGTTGAGACCTATTCATGCAGCAAAGAATACTGAATAGAAGAAAAATCAAAATTCAATTTATAAAAATATCCAATATTCTCAGAGTCTTAGGATTGTCAGTATTTCTTCTAATGTAGAATCAATGTAGCAACTGTATTTGACCAAAGAGCAGCACTGGAAGGTGCTAATGGAGAGAAAAACATCTGAGATCACTTTACCTGATGACTCCTGGTAGACCTCTGACTGGTCATAAAGATTGTATGTGACCAGCTGATTTTAAACGTGAATTTCTCAGGCTTAAAGCAATTCTGAAATTATTTTATTGCCACTGCAGTCATAGACATAAATTAGTTTCTAGGAGACCCAAGGAGGTTTACCTAACTGTCAGGAGAGGAATCTTAGAATCAAATAACTTGGGTCTGCTGTAGCAAATAAAGTTCTATCAATTTTCACCAGATGAAAACTGCCCTTTTTTCACTTTTTTTGAATTTTTTTTTGTTTAAATAAGGGTAGCAATTTCCTCTGTTGTTATTACAACATGAATGGACTCTTATTGAGTTGCTCCCTAAAAGTTTTATAGCTAAAGTACTGTGAGTGTTTTCATTATAAATGGGTATCATAAAACTGTATAACTTGCTTGTAAAAATTCTCTGCCAATAAAAATCTGGCACATCCAAGGTTGGTTCTGGAACTAATTTATTTAAAATAATTTATTAAAATAATTGAATAGCCATTGTGAAGTAATGAATGTAGCAAACAATTCTATTAACATCTGGTGCCTCATAGCACTGTTCTTAAAAGCAACAAAAATTTTGGGAAGAGAAATATGAGTAAAGCACTGAGTCAGTTTTGATAACTATGAATTTAGACATAAAAACATTTTTCTGAGCAAGTTACTGCATATATTTAATACATTATATTATATAAATATTCTACTATTATAGTGCGCTTGATTAGTGTATATATGATTTAAATACTGCAGAAGCCTTGCATTTTAGAGAGTGGATATTTTTTAGGCTTAACTGAAATGAGAAATGTTTGCAGGAAAATTGTTTGCATAAGGATCTTTATCTTAAAAGTGTTTGCAAAAATCTCATATTTAAAATAAGAGTAAAAAAAAGCACAACATCCGATGCATGTCCATTGCTCACTATCTCTACCTCTCTAATGTAACTCTGCTTTCTACTGTGGTGTTTCCATTATTGTAATTGGGTTGCATTTGTGTGCAAGTCATGGCATAATGGTATACACCTGGTCAAGAATTTTAATTCAATGGGAGAAGTTGTATATGAAATTACAGTAATAACAACAACAGGGATTATTAAAATTATTCATTAAATCTGCAGCATAATTATGGTTTCAAATTTTTGACTTGAACAAATCCAGAATTCTAACAGGGAGATTATCAGATACTTTTCCTGAGAGAGGAAAGACACTATGAAGAGTTAGATTAGGTGATAATGAGTGGCTGTGACCTCCATGTTGCTCTTTTTGGATAGAGACCCTTTCTCATTATTGTAATAGAATAAGAGGCTAGTCTAAAAATGCGGTGTGCATGAGATTTTTTTTTCTCATGAAGAGCTACGCTAAGAGACACTTGAAAGTAGAAACCGTGGTGTCACGCCAAAACCTTAATGATACAAAATAATCAAACATGTTGAAAGAGTGTCCTTATTTTTAAATGCCAGGCACCAGGTGTTGGAGACTATAGCCTCACACTATGAAGCGTCTGTGACATTATTTATTTAAAAGTAGATGACTGGAGCATGTTTTTTTCAGGGAGCACATCTCATTTTCTGGAATGCCCTGCTACACATAACCTGGAGCTCTTGTTTGTTTACAGGAGTAGTTGAGGTGGGTATTTTTCCTTTTCTCAGACTATGATCCCCCAGGGTAAATAAAAATGAGGGCTGTGTGAAAATGACTAATGTATGGTCTTTCCCTAATTCAGACCTCAGGTCCCAGTATCTTGTTCAGCATTCTTGAATACCACTTGACACTTCTTCTCATCTTGTTGACAAGCCCTTTTTTTGGGTCTGTGTGGCTTCATTTTAATGGATTTCAGACCTCAAAATATAATGTATAAAGCCTTATCCATTATTTAAAAGAAACAACCATGTACTTTTTGGAATTTGTAATGCAGATGCAGGTACCAAGAAAACCCTGCAAATAGGAATAGATTCTTGCCGCTTAAAAACAAGCCAGTGTATCCAGCCCTCAAAAATGTAGGGCACAAGAACCTGAGAAACATTTGGTGTCATGTGTCACGTAACTTCACGAATTTAATGCTATTTATGCTCATATGTGAGCATAAATAGTTCTTCCTTATTCTTACAGGGTTCTGTCTCTACAGGTAACAAACATAGTCATTATTGGGACTGTTTGACAGAATAATAGAAAGAAAATGTAAAAAATTTTGAGTACAAGAGTCATTGGAAATATCTTCCCCCACCACCTCCCAAGCCCCTATGCTCATTTGTGACCAGTGGTTTTCCCTCTGTTTTACCAATGCATCCCAGTTCTGTGAACACCTTCCTGCACTACAGATGACTTCTACATAACTGCAAGTGAATTAATTTGCAGTCTCTTCTCCTGCCCTTTGTAGCCACTCAGTGTTTATCCTGTAGAAATGGAGGGATATCACATTGGAGGAGTAGATCAGGAAAGCTGAGTTTATTCTTGAGTGTTTCAGTTCTGTTTGTGGAGAGTAGTTTGAAGCAATGTCAGTTGTGTTTTATGGGAGTGGGAATATGTGAATATTGCCAGGCTAATAGCAGTGCAACGCCTGGTTCATTTTATCAACCATAAAAATACTTTAAAGACTGTCTTACCCTTCACATCAGTCCTCAATCTTGAGGTTGTTCAAAGGCAGTTCTTCTCCTATCCTTGAAGCAAAGACGAGAGAGAAGTCTGTATATCGACCTTAGTGATTTTGTCCGTCATTTCTGTAAAATGACTTATTCTCTATTATCTCTTTGACAACCATTTGTACTTTTTATCTACAACAAGCTGAGAGCATCTCTGAGTGCTGAGGAACAAGAATTCTGAGGGGCAGGGCTGCTTCCTCTTGGTTTCATAGGGAGAAAGGGTTTGCATAGGATTTATCTTTCGACTCCTAGACAGTCCAGAGTAAAGAACTTATTTCATCTTGCTCTGCACTTTGTTTCTCCCTGCAATATTAATGTAAGGTTGCTACTCAGGCATTGCCACATTTAATGCATCCTTCAAGCTGATACAGACAAATGTCTTTTCTCTTACGCCACATTCCAACATCAATTTTACCCTTCTCCTTGATGGATGAACATCAGAAAGAACAAATACCTCTTCATCAGCTTGACCACATCTGAAGGAGGGAAGTTTTAAAGGGAAGCTGTAGTCAAAGTTGCTGCAAACCAAAGCACAACTCACTGCCAGTTTAGATACAAAGCTAAAGTTATTGAAAGAAGTTTCAAAGCTGCTGAGTCGGGAACTGTTCAACCTCTATTCAGCCCCACACTATTTTGTGGTATAGACAACAGGGCTTATAAATCAGGTGCCATGGCCATTGTTGTACAGCATTAGTTATAAAAATCATTGCAGTTTTGTTCAGTGATCACTGCTGCGACCATGGAATTGTTACAGTAGTTTGGATTGTTTGGGATTATATTTGGGAGTGTTTTAATGGCATCCATTTGTTACTATATCATCTCATTCAGTTCCATTACTCAGTAAGAAGTCATCAAAATAGCAGTATATGGGTTTTGCTGGATGAATATGATAATCCTCCCTCCCTGCCTTCTTTCTCACTAACCCTCTTCCTCATCCTATAAATTTTGATGTGTTTGGTTTTTTTTCCACCTTTGGTTTGCCCTGCTAATGTTCATGTCTTCACCTGCATTGTTTGCCTGTCCTAGCTTCAGGTAGGAGGTGCTATTACATAGCATGTGGGAAAGGGTAGAAGACACACAGCTCTGATCTATCAGTCCTTGACTGTTTGGTGTAGCCTCTGCTTTTGAAATTCTATTCTGGTAAAGCTGAGATTGTTTAAGGGGCAATCCCCTTTGTGATATTTTTTCCACATTTGTTGTCCTACCTCTGGATCTCAACATCTCCATTTTATTCTTCTGTAAAAGTGCTTTGAAATCTGGTGGTTCTTCTTACCAGAAGCACCCAGATTTGGGGTGATAGTGTTATCCATGGACTTGACAGTGGGAAATCAGCTGACAGAAGCCTGTAAGACTTTCCAGTCTCACTAAATGACTCTGGAGATCAATTTGGAGAAGGCAAAAAAAAAGCTTTGACCAAAGTTTTACCAATATGTAGGGATACCTGAACATTAGGCGAGCAAACAGGAATGGTAGGGAAAGTCATGCTATGAGAAAAGGCCTTCAGCAGCATTTTATACAAATGAACACAGACAATACTAAAAGGAAGGTGATGGGCCTTGGCTCCCAGAGTGGCATGAAAAAACTCCCTTAAACCCCCTTGTGGAAAGTAGAGAGTTAAGATTGCTGTTGTGTGTAATATTTCAAATCATGAAGTCATTAATACAATTCATCCCAGGTTCTGTACTGGTATCTTTAACAGAGGCCTAGTTTTACTTAATATTTTTAGGAGGAAGGACAGGTATACTGAAGAAAGAAGACTTGCCCCAGAACTCATTCATTCCTGTTGTACAAAAAAAAAATTATTTCCTTTCAGAAGACTTGATCTATGGAGTAACATGGTCACACATTTATTTTGTCACTTGGATTAAGTTTCTACAACAGGGCTATGCTCATAAGCATGTAAGTTCCTGGCATTTTTCCAGTTATCAATACTGAAATATTAGTGATCAAACATTTACTGAACGCCATTCCTCAAATGTGGGGGCTCCACATCTTCTTGTTGCATTCATAGAATTCATTTGTTTGCATTATCTGGCTAACTGGTTCTTTTGTATTGCCAAGGTGATGAACAGATTTGACATTTAGATGATTACTTCACCAAAATTAAACAGAAAACAGGGCAGCCATCCAAAGTTCCTTTCAGTGTGAAACCTAATTATAAAAATGCTTTGAGCAGCAATTTCTTTTTGGATGTTAAAGTGCTTTTATTAGATTGTTCCCCTGTCATTTTAAAATTTATTGCTAGACACTTATAGATGGAGTTGCCTGCTGAAGTAGAATTATTTTATTTTCTATATTGAAGATGGGAGAAAAAAGTGTATGGAGTAAATTTTAGGCTGAATTTGTTAGTATTTTACATGTTTCTGAAAAAGAAGGAGAATAAGTAGTGCTGGCTTTCACAGACCCACAATATATAGTTTATCTTTGTGCTGAATAAAATTGTATCTGCTTTTTTAATTCACAATTCAGCAACTCCCAATTTCCAAGATCTATTAATTAGCAAATAATGAAATCAAATATGTGATTTAAAATTTGAGTAAAGCCCTGTATTGCTGAAGCTTCTATTATTAATGTAGATTTACGCAATTACACGTGATAGAAAAATCTAATCATGCACTTGTACCTGTCTTTCATAAGCCATTACCTGTTCTCAAACAGCATAGAAGTACTCTTAAGTCATTAGTCAAGGTCATAGAATATAACTTGGCTGAGTGAATTTTTACCAGTAAATTTAGAGCTGAAGACTGAAGTGGATCTTAGAAGAATTTTCTTGTGAAATATTTTTTTTAATGTCTTGGAATATGTTTTACTTTTTATACTGCCTGTTGTTATTAACATCCTTTGGACCCCAGACAAGGTGTGATCTGGGGAGATTTCAAGGTGACAAAATTGTGGGGTTTTGCATATGATATTGTCTAGCACACTTTGGGTACTAAATCATCTCGTGAGGACATAGATTAGTTCTTGACACTGAGATCTATTAATATACCTCAAAGCCCAGTGAATTATGTGAATCTGCTGTTTCAAGCTGTAGAATTCTGCCATAACTAGGAGGAAATATTTTGCTGTAGGTAGATTAATGTTGAAAGCTTGTCAAGAAAAAGTTTAACATTGAAAATATATTCTTTCTCTTTTTGCCAGTACTACAGCTTCTACAATAAATGCCATTTGTGATCTGAGGAAAAATAGAGATACTGTTTCATTTATATTTATCTGTGTTACTAGGGTTTCAATGATATAGTCTATTCCCTATTAAAAACTGCATCCCCATGAATAATCTTACAGAGGGTAATTTTTATTCCTATCTATCTGAGGGCTTTTCTCACAAAATACAGTAACTGTCAGTGCTTATCAAGTAATTTAATTCCTGCCCATTGCAGGATAAATAATTAAGGTAACTCAACATTCTGTATTAATAAATAACAAAAATGAGAATAAGAGATTTGCTAAATACCCTTTTTGAAGAGAATGGATAGGACATAACATGGATGTTGTGAGGAAGCTTTGAGTTGACAGAGAATGCAGTCGGAACAACAGAGCTAAGAGAGGGTGTCCAACATAAATGTGGGTTTGATTTTTGTTTGAGTGTTGAAGTATATTTCAGTACTAAGCCTTCTTAACTCCTCTTTGTATCTCTAAAGTGTCCAGAGCTGGGGGTGTTTAGCATGGAGAAAAGGAGGCTCAGGGGAGACCTCATCACTCTCTGTACCTCCATGAGGAAGGTGGGAGTCAGCCTCTTCTCCCAGGCAGCCAGTGCCAGGACAAGAGGAAATGGCCTCAAGCTGCACCAGGGAAGGTTCAGGCTGGACATCAGGAAAATTTCTCCATGAAAAGAATTGTCAGGCTTTAGAATGTATTGCCCAAGGGAGGTGGTGCAGTCACCATGACTGTCACAGCAGAGTGCCATGTCTGCTTGACAAGGTGGTGTTCAGTCATAGGCTGGACCCAATGATCTTGGAGGTCTTTTACATCCTTAATGATCGTGTGTTCTAACTACTTGCTTGTCAACGTGGTAAGTTATTCAGGGCTATGTTAAATGGGGAGAAACACATTGCTGTTTATTTGAAAGTTCACAGGTTATGGCCCTCTGCACAGAGAACACTCCCCAGCTGCATTTTGTTGCTAACAAGGATCCCAATGGATGTGCCCTGTTGCTTTCATTGTGCCTGTGCATCTCCTATAATTTAAACCAGAAAGTGTGTATATGATCTGTCTGTCTGAACTGTGTAAGAATATTTCACACTCTAAAAGTGGAAACCTAAGTTATTTCTCATTTTTCTGTTTCCCTTTGAAATAAACAAGGGATGTGTGGACCTGGCTTTAATGTAAGTGCTGCGCAAGCTCATCAGGAGCAGCTTGGCCAGGGTCATCCTAAAAGTATTCTTTTTGATTCTGTGTTGGCTTTGTGACAATTTCAGGGAAAAGTGGCAAAAAATGGTCTGTTTAGACCTTAGTGCACACTCAGGTTTGAGTCTTGTAGTAGAGCTCAAATGAGGCATAGCAGCAATTAACTGATAAGCTTATCAGAGCTTATTTTTGGATTCATGTTTAATTTTAGATGTCTGTCAGAAAAGACTTTGTTGGACTGAAATTGATTTCACAGAAACATTAAGGGAGAAGGAACTGCATGACTTCTGGCAGGCCAATGAACTTGTATGCTGAACTCATTTGTATGTGCTAAACTGAAACTTCCTGCAAAACAAAGGCCACCGAGTTTAAGTTAATTTTGAAAATAAATTGGGTAGTTTAGTTGCTCCCATGAAAAGACAAATGAAAAAACATCTTTGATTGCAAAAGTGCTTCCTACAGTGTTTCTAACTTCTACCTGTTTTTTCCCCATAGGTTGATGGGATACTGTGCCTGGCTGACATCCTCACTGATACCAGCCATTCTGAAGCTACTCATGCAGAAGCAGCAGCAGTAATTGCCCAGATCACATCTCCACATCTCACGTTCACTCAACATCTCAGCAGCTTTCTGGAAAATATGGAAGAAATCGTGACAGCACTTGTCAGTAAGTTTTCTACAGAACTTCTGAGTCCAGTTAAAATAACAGGTTAGGGTATGACTCTTTCATTAGAAATATTCCCTAAATAATGTTTACCATACTTCCCTTCACAGATGAAATAACAAACTTAAATTTTGAACCAGAGAATTCTGCAATTACATAATACTTTTTACCCAATGCCGCATGCGAATAGAATTTATGTACATTTGTAAAAATAATATTGGTGTGAAAATCTATCTTAAGAGCCTCAGGAACGACTCAGCAAAGCATCCTCTTGTCTGATTTTTGTCTGTAAAAGAGGAATATTGAGAGCTGCTAATCTTTATGCCTGTTATATTCTCCAAACTTACTAGAACTCAAGCTTACCACTACATCTGCATTTGTATGATAAATCAGAGGAAAAATAGAGTGTCATATAATCTATTGATATTGTTACAAGAAAATACAAGATCTGTCTTTCTTGTCTAGGCCCCTGATCCATGGTAAAATAAGACAAAGGTAACAGTAAGATTTTCCTTAACCTGGGTCAGTGAGGATACTTAGGAAAACAAGATGACATTTCTCATTGCTTTCTAAAGAGAAGAATATCTTATTTCTGGCACTGTGCTCTCTCCCTCTCAAATACCATAAGCTTTCATTCAAGCACTCTCTTCTCTCTACTTTGGAAATTCAGTTTTCCAGAGCTCCACTACTTTTTGGGTCTTCCGGTTTGATTTCTCATGTATAATAGATCAGTATATTTGGAAATTTTTCTAGTGACCCCAGTGGTTACAGTTAAATTGCAGCACTTCCATTTGAATGCATGAATTTTTTTTAAGAAGAAAAAAACAGTAGTACTGGTGATTGAGGATTCTGTGGTGGCTGGGTATTATCTGAGATATATTTAGGCATTCTTCAATAGGCCTAAACAGAACTAGTGATGCAGAAATCAAGGGAACAATTTATTCCCGATGTCCAGCAAAAATTGGAGGAATCTTGTGCCCTGACACTGCCCTCAAATCCAACAGGTGGAATTAACCTGTGCTGAGCTTGGTTCTGTTTCTAGATAGTGGCATCTGACCTGAGTGGTTTCAAATGATTTTCTTGCTTATTATAGTGTATTGCAGTCAAGGGCCAATCTGAACAGCCTGTCCAGGAAGCATTAGCTGGTGGGTCATTTCCTCAATTGTTTAAGTTCCACAGGAATTTCAGTGGTATTAATATTCTGCCAAGAAATGTAAGCATTAAAAATAGAACATGTATAACTTCGTAAGAGCCATTTCAGTAATCACACACCGGTTTTCTTGTAATATTTATAACTCAGTAATTGAATTACTGTAATATGTTTAATTTTTAAACCATGCAGAAATCCCATTACCAGGTAATTCACATCTTAGTTAAAATACATATGTACAAGGGATTAAAAGGTAGCTGTCTCTTCAGCACTTCTTGTTGAAGTTGAAAAATATGTAGGATGATTTTTGACTACAGAGAATTTGATTTAGAGACAAGCAGCATGTATATGTACCTTGTTCTGAAGAAGAGGATAGAATTCTTTTCATATGGCTCATTTAATGTTAGTTTTCTGCTTCCTATATTTAATTTTTTTTAGTTATATCAAGCTTTATTTTGAACAACATGCAGTGAAATACTCCCAGTAGAATGGTATACTAGGTAGAGCATACTGTTCATCAGAATTATAGTGAGGTGGGTGTTGGTCTCTTCTTCCAAGTAACAGGTGATAGAACAAGAGTAAATGGCCTCAAGTTGTGACAGGGGAGTTTTAGATTGGATATTAGGAAAAAATACTTCATGGAAAGTGTTGTTAAGTGCTGGAAATCTTGGTCCAGGGAAGTGGTTGAGTCGCCATCCCTGGAGATATTTGAAGGCGGTGTTGATGTGGCACTTGGGCGTATGGTTTAGCGATGGACTTGGCAGTGATGGGTTTGGTTGGAGCTGATGATCTTACAAGAGTTTTCCACCCTAAACCACTCTAAGATATAATTGACAAAATTAAGTTTATATTTTTTATTTCCTTTTTTATCTCCATGTTTATGAACTTGATATTGGCTAATAAGATCACTCTTGCAAGTTGCAGATGCTTAAATAGTGCCTTTAAATGCTACAATGAAGGAAATACATGAATTCAGCTTATTTTCTGCATTCCTAGAACTGTGCCAAGAAGCCTCATCAGGTGAAGTTTTCCTGCTGGCTTCAGCAGCCCTTGCCAATATTACTTTCTTTGATACCATGGCTTGTGAAATATTGCTCCAGTTGAATGCAGTGAAGATTCTCCTAGCAGCATGCTCAGACAGATGCATAGTGGATACTCCATATTCCCGGGATCAGGTGAGGAATTTTTCTGCAGGCCACTGTCACATTTGTGTAAAAGCCAAAAGGTTTCAACACTGTCCATTTTGACATAACCAAACCTAAGTTTCTTTCATGTATTCTGTTCTTGGTTCTTTTCATTATATGCCTCTTTCTTTATCTGCTTCAGTTCCTTCTTTGGTTTTGGTTTGCTGTGTGGATTTTTTTTTTAATGAGCATTATAAAATATTTGTATTTATTTTTGTATTATTTTATTTTTTTGTATTGTATTTTTTATTTTTTGAAAAACATAATATGTTTTTCAAAAAAAAAAAAAGTTGCAGTTCCATATGTCTAAGCTAGTAGAATGTATTGTTTTTCACCATGAAGTAGTCCAAATAGTGACACAGAGACCCAGACAGGTTGTGGAATCTCACTCTTTGGAGGGATTCAAAACTTGACATCACAGAGCTTTGAGGCAAAGATATATATGGGGCCTAAATATACAGTTGTCAGTTCAAAGATGAATTAGCTCCAAAAGCTGAATAAGGACCTGATCACCAAGCCATTGACGTTGGTGGGCTTTGGACCAAGTCCTGTCTGCCTGGTAGATGGTTTGCAAATTTTTATTGGCAAATAAGGCTAATGTAGTTTTGCATTTCCTTTTCCTTCTCACCACTATTTAAATTTTTTTTTTAGTAAAGTGACACAGAATGCTAAAGGTCTATGTTGATGCACAGATGAGTTATGGTAGACTTGGGTTCCTCACTGCCACAGAAGGCTTTTTTCACCCTTAACCAGGAGTCAGGTCTTGGAGATTAAGGCCCAGTGGACTCTAGAACCTGATTATTGGTATTCCAGAGGGGTGATTAGGGCTGTTTTATATTATATTAATAGCACTTACTAGTTTTTCAGTGCAGGGCTGTGTATAAAAAGATAGAATTAGACCATAATTACTGTGGTGCTTTTTGGGCAAAGTCAGAGCTATAAGCTGTGTTGTTAACATGGCTATATACTATTACATATGTACAATCCTTCACATTGTTTTTTTTTTTTATTATTCCTCCTGTATGCTCTTGTAGTTTTGATTTCCCTATTTCTTTATGCCCTCGTCTGAATTCTGCTGTCAGCTGTGAGTTTGCATTTTGTTCTGTGGATAGCACAGCAAGCCCCTTCTTTTTTTGAGGAAGGTAGATATTGAAAGAACTACATATGATTTTTTTTTTTTTGGTGACAGACTAGTTACAGGCCTTTTGCAGCCTGCAAGCTGCAAGTTCATCTCCATAGCTATATGAACAGCAAACTGGATGGCGTCCTTCCAAGAACTGAGGAGATTTTATCCCCCATAACCCCTTACCTTCCTTCTCAGAGTGAGAAACTAGAGCAGAAAGGGTGATGTTCTACGTGGTGTGCTGCTGCAGGAAGCTTCTGAGCTGACTCCTTGGCTTGTGCAGCATTGAGAACCATAAAATCCTACTGTGGGGTCTTCTTTTACTGAGCACTGAATGTCCAGGTGGAGTCTCAGTGCAGCTCATCTTGTCTTTAAGAGCAGCCAGTCAAGCAGTTTTGGTTATGTGAAGGCCTTAAGAGAAGTCTTCCTTCAGATTCCTGAACAAGTGAGGGTTTGCCTGAATTGATTCCCTTGTTTCAGTCTGGTATTTGGGAGTGGGGATGGTGTCTGCCAATTATAGCAGTCTCGTGGAATATTTTGCCTTTAGTTTGCTCTGTGCCTAGTTGCAACGAGGAAAATGCACTCAACTGAAAAAAGAAACAGCACTGCCATACTATATTTTACAATGGTATCATAAATTGTCATTTTGGCTTTTGACTGGAAATCCTTTTAGGTAAACAATGTAGTCAGTATCTTTTCCCAGTATATAAAATATATCCCAGGCAGTAGACATTTGCTTAGGGAAATGTACACTAAAGATGAGTAGGTTTGAAAATTTTTTGATTCAAGATTTTATTTCGGATTATGGAACTAATATGATGTATATTTTCATGAACAAATGTCCATTCTGAATGATCAAGACATCTTGGCCAGTGGAGCAGATGATTTTGAATTGAGTTATACTAAAGGTTGAAACAATTAATCAGAATAAGAAGATTCATAGCTGATACAAAATTTGGTCTCAATATTATAAAATTGTATAAAAGACCCCTCAAAATTAAATGCTCCATTTTTCATACAAGTATTTAATTTAAGTAGCACAACTACTTCTAGAGAGCTACCTAATATTTCAAAGTATATTGCTACTTTAGCATTATGCTGATTTAAGAAAATTCTGTTCTGCTAGACTGAGGTATAGTTTACTGCAAGCCAAAACTGGGAGGAAGACGGCTGAAATGCCAGGAAGGAACACTGAACTTTGTTTTCCTTTTTGATACTTTATCTCGCCTCAAATTCACAGTATGTCCTCTGTACAGGACATAGAATTATTATTAGTTATCACCCTCTGTGATGGTACAAATAAATAACTTTCTGCCCAGGAATTGGATGTTGGATACATTGTGTGTTGCCTGCAAAAAATATTTTACTGCCCAAGCACCTTTAAAATTGTTCTGCCTTTTGACTTCTGGAAAGCTGTTTTGTGCAAATGATAAGAAACATTTCCTGTCTTCTCTATCTGAAAACCAACCTCCTCCTTTCAGTTCCCAGGTAGTGTTGGATTAGGTCAGGAAAGAAACCTGGAACTGAGAGCTGGACTTCCTGATAAACAAGGTTATTGTTGTCCATTTTATAGAAGCATGTGACTGTTTCTGTAGCCAGCAATATTATGTTGAGATTCCTTAGTTTTGTAAAGAAATACATTGTATAACAACAGTTATAAAGCAATAATTCCCGGATTCCTTAGTCCTCAGTCTTGGGTCACAAAGGATATGAATGTCCCATGTTCTCTTTTTTTTTCTGCAGATAGTTGTTATCTTAAGAGCAGGTTTTTTACTTTGAAGAAGCATCAAAATATCCTTTCAGAAGAGTTCATGCCTAAATTCAGCTGGGTAGTATATACAGTCAGATATCTTAATGGAGTTTAAGCACTGTCAGAAGAGGGGTTTAGTGAAACCCCTTATCATTCAGGATCTTCTTGGCTTAACCATCATCTTAGAGTCTACACAGAAAAATATGAAATATGTATGCTTGGGCACAGTATGTTTATGTATAATAAATTTTTTCTCCCTGTATTCCCACTTGTCTCTTCAGTGTTGCTAGTATTCTCACCTTACCTGTGAAGTTGTGGAGGTATGGCCTAACACCTTATGATCTTCCCTTATTCAGGCAGACAAAGAATTAATGTGCAGTGAACACATCCATTTTAAAGTGGTTATTCCTAGGTCTAAAATCAGTGAATTATGTTTCAGAACTGTTTAAGGTGGAGAAAGACTTTTAAGCTGGAAGGAAAAATTGTAAATGGTTGCTGCTTATTTTTTTTTCTAATAAATTCTTTCCCGTTTTCTTGCTATTTTGGAGACACTGCTGTTTTCGACACAAATCTGCATAATTTAAGATTTTAAATCCTTAATACCATTCTTCCTCTAGGTTCTACATTCTTTTCTCTGCTCTTCACCTTTTTTTCCTTATCTGGAATTTGTGTTCCTTTTTACTGCCCTTCCTCATCTTTTCCCCCTTAAATGAAGATTGTAGTGTCAAAAGGAGGTTTGAGACAGACGTTTCTTTAATATAAAGAAGTTTTGATTTTTAAGTGTTGCTGAACCCCTGGTGAAAGACTTTGAGAATAATGTTTTTAATGAGAGGAATATTAAACGTTCTTTTAGAGTTTTTTTTGAAAATCCCTGTCTGTATGAAAGAAACTTGCAGGACTACTTCTCAATCAGAGTTTCCTGAATACTAGGGAGTTTATTAACAGAGCCTTTACATGTGGGCATGTTTTCTTGCACAGATCTCTGTTAATACCCAGCTCTGACATTGATCACTAGATATGTGGTTGGAATTGCCTTCCCTCTGAGAGGCCTGACTGTGCTTTGTGGTTGGTGAATTGTATATTAAAGTTGTGGGATCCTTTCCGGTATTGACTAGATCACACTGAGAAAACCTGATTTCAACTAATATAGCTAGAAAGAGAACTAATAAATTATAAAATTATTTTAAAAAGCTTAAGAAATCAAGAAAGAAATATAGCTGCTAGTAACGGATGCAAAAATTAAAATTAGTCCAAAGTCACCTATCTGAATTTTAACCACACCTTTGTATTACTGATATTCCAGTTAGTTTCCTATGTAAGATTGTAATAATTTTCCTGATATCTTTTGTTTTTCTTTCTAACTGCTTATCTCTGCCTTTTCATGCACGTGTGGCCAGCATAATTAAATAATACTGACTGGCATTATATGGATGCCAGTTGGATTGCTATATTTCAAGGGTCCAAAAATGACTATCTTAAACACTAAAATTTTTGAGTCAAAATTCCTGCTTAGTTAAAATTCTGCCTTTCATATTTTAGATTCTGTGTGGGATAAGATAATGTGCTCCCACTTGCAAAGCAAGGGGTTCAGTTGGAGGAATAAAATCTCAGCTCAGCTAAAAAACTAACTTGTGTTGAAAGGCTAATTTTTGCTCTGCTCTAAGGAGATCAGATCTCTTAGGTGCCTTTGGCTGGTTGAGCTTGTTTCAAAACATGAGAAGCTTTTCAATGCCTTGAAGGAAGTCTGAACCCTCTAGTTATTCTTTCCTCCCCCAAGGTTTTAACCTGAAATACAGAAAACTGTGGCCACTAGCTCAATCACTCCTTTAGTTATATGCCCTGGTGTATGGGACGTGTTTCACAGTGTGACCGAGGCTGCAGGTCCCGTGTGCTTCTTTAAAACAAATAATGTGAGAACCTGGCCATTCTGCCTATTCCTTATCTAGATTAGTCAGCAATAGGAAGTAAAGTAAATAAAAACATAGTAAAGACTTCCTTCATTCCAAAATGTAAGTTTCCTGCAGCATTACCCTCTGTTGCTCTGCCTCAGCATGCCAAAAATACAGTTCCCTGGCACAGTGTCAGAATAAACCTAGACTGCAAGCAAATCCTGTCTCCAACCACTGTTATTATTTTGGGGGGGGGGGGATGTTAGCTTCTTCTGCTTATCTAGGTGTATTTATTTTCTGTTTTCAGGAAGAAAGATTAAAATCCCAACCAGAAAAATGGCTATCAGAAGCAATTGGAGTTATTTTCTATTTTTAAGCAATATAATGTCCCAGAGAAAATCTCCAGAGATTTCTTACCGAAGTTTTTCTCCTGAGAGAAAATATCTTGAAAGGTTTCTTTTCTTCCTCAGCTTGCTGTAATGCCCGTTCTTCATGCCTGCTAACTGCATTCTTTTGCTGTCTCCCTGTGGATGGATCTTGAATTGTGACATTCAGATGATTTTAACTTACCATCAGAAACAGAGATTCTGTCTTGCTTCTGAGTAGTTTTCCAGTGCCATTTTGTTCCTGAAGATGGCTATCTGAAATTTCACAGACAAACTGATTTATGCTTATGTCATTTATTTGAATTAATTACTAAATGCTGTTATAATATGTCCAAAAATTAATATTACTTAGCGATGAATCAGCTTTAAAGGAGTAATTAACTAAGAGAATTAGCAATTCTATATTGATCTACTTCGCCACTCTATTAAATTACTTGCTAATTCTTATTTTGAGCTTGTGTCTTTCTTTTTATGTCAGAACTGTTTATAAAAGCCTACTGAGCAGTGTGCCTTTTTTATCAATAAAGGTATATTAGCACCACACCTTCCACATCTGTAGACACTTTCCTCTCCCACAAATGAGGTAAAGGACCCTCAATTGTAGAAGATATTGGCCCTTTATCAGGCTAAAATGTGTGCTTTCATCCTCCAAATCCTTTGGCATCTTTCTTCCTTAGAAGTTAGTTTTGCAAAAAGGGAAAAACTTTCTTAAATCTCCCACTGAGGGAAAGTTTTCAGGGAAGCCTTTTGTTTCTTAAGTGTTCTTTAAGTTTAAATCTCTTTGATAACTACAGATTTACACTCTCAGTGTATCTTGTTTTATAACAAAGCATTTGTATGTAGTTTTCACTTTTGCAACAAAGATTCAGTGCCTTTGTACACTGGTTGATGAGCATTAGACACCATTAGTTGTTTAGAAAAGTTTTATTACAGTGTTAGTAACTATATATTTTAGTAAAAACAATTTCCAAGGTGACTGTTGTTTGAAGGAAATGATTTTAAAGGTTCTTAATTAACCATGGTTTCTCAAATTTAATTAACAACTGAAATTCCTATAGTTAGGGGCAAAGCAGACTACAGAACTTAAAAGGAAAGTTCACCGCTCATAAATTCAATATGTGTGAAAGTCTGACGTAGTGGAAGGAAACTATGTGGAAACAGAAACAAATTTTAAATTATGAAATATACATAGAATAATCAAAAAAGATCAACACTGCCAATTTTATAATAATGTATGTTATTATCACTAGAGACATATCTGTGTTTAATATCTGTTTACTTATTTTGCTTATAAAAGTAGAGATTTTTGATTAGATTTCGAATTAATTTCCAGAGCAACTACAAGACTAAGTGCTGTATTGACATTTGAAAAATATGAAATAACACCATTATTTTTAAAGTTTATTTATTAAATAGGGATTTTTTTCCAAGGACCTAAAGGCACCCTTCCCCCTCAAATATCCCTTTATACTTAGCTCACCAACAAACTATTTAAAGATGAAACTTCAAAGCTTCTTGATGTTGAGCGTGGTGTTTTTAAGTGCTGAAAATTACCTACTTAGTCTCTTGCTCTTGTGAAAAATCTTTCTACTCCCAGTGAAATCTCCGTATGTCGATATTTTGCTAAGTTGGTGCCCCTTCAAAAGTGCTAAAACATGAGCTGTTCTTTCATGAGCATTCCTTTCTGGGCGTTTTGCCTTTTCCTGTGTCTCACTGCCCCGTGGTTTAGGTGCGTAGAGCCGAGCACACTGAAGCTGGCAGGTGTTGGGCACAGGAGGAGCCCTGGAGGCCTGTTCCCCTGGTTGTTTTTAGCAGTGCTACTCCTGACACTGACCTGAATTGTCCCATCTGATGGCAAACAAATGTCATAGGCCTTCCAAGACCTGAGGGATCCAACAGGGAAGATGGAGAAGGATTTTTCACAAGGGCGTGTAGTGGCAGGGCAAGGGGAATGGCTTCAAACTGGAGTAGGTTTAGATGAGATATTAGGGAGAGATTCTTTGCTGTGAGGGTGGTGAGGCACAGGAACGGGTTGCCAAGAGAAACTGCGGATGTCCCATCCCTGGAAGTGTTCAATGCCAGACTGGATGGACCTCTGATCAAGTGGGAAGTATCTCTACCTATGACAGGGATTGGTATTACACGATCTCTAAAGTCCCTTCTAACCCAAGCAATTCTATGATTCTATGCTGAATATTTCTTGATGAAGTATATTTTTCTGTGGTACAGTGGATTTAGGGCTTCCAGATCACAGAGAAAACTTCAGCATCCAGGTTTATTGGACTCTTGCTCTAGAGAGGCAATTCTTCATGGATTTGGATAGCAGAAAATGGAATGTGGATGAGCCTGGGTCAGTTTATCAGAGACCACTGCTAAGATATAGTTATTGGAAATGCATGGGTCAAGATCCACCTCCAAAGCAGATCTACTTAGTAGCGATATGGGTGCTGGGGTAGGGAATTACGTTGAATTCCCTGACAAAATTTGCTTAACAGCACATCTACAAATCCCGCTGGTCAAGAATTGGTGGGTGGCTTCAGCACATTCCTTCTGCATGGTAGGATGGCTCTGGCAGACAACCAGGCCTCACGTGTCCTATTCTTCAGGATGTCTTCTTTCTTACACTTTGTGTTGCAAGAGAAGTTACATTAACATCAAGTTGAGTTTGAGTTGACCTCAAGTTCATTGTGTGGCTTAGGAATTGAGAAATATTGCAAGAATCATAAATTGTGTCAGGTGCCAGTGCTTTGTAATCATGGAGTGTGCTCTTTCACAGGGTCAATTGTTTGAGCAAGTAATGAAATTAATATTAAATATTGCAGCTGTACAGTAGATATTCCATGTTAAATATCTGAAAAATCTTTCAGTTATTTCAAAGTCATTTTAGCTCTGAAAGAGGTTTTGGTGTCTATTCTTTTCAACTGTGAAATGAAGCTTAGGCAGTCACTTTTATCTGTATCTGTTTGTGTGCTCCATGTCTCACAATAACATCTGAACTGGTTTGCTGATTCAGCAAGACTTAGTACCTATTTTTGAGACTGCCTAAGGCTTTATGAAATTTGGAGCCAGAAAACTGGAAAAGAGGCAAAGATAAAGACTGCAGTGTAAGCCTCTGTATCATTAGACAAAAAGAAAAAAATCTACAGTGGGAGAGAACCTACTGGAAAACATTTATGTTTTTTGATCAACTCTAAATCCAAAAGAGATGAGACTTCATTAATACCAGTGCTAACAGAAGTGTTACTTCCTGAAGCAAACTGAGTCTACATTTGTTTGTGTTTTCCTCTAGGGAGCTCATCCTTAATAGGAAACTTCCTTGAACTTTGGTTTGTATTGCAGAGGAAATTTTCATGTAAGTTGCATGAACTTTAAAATAGGAAAGTGTAGGGGAAATAGAGCATTTAAAGTCAATTCTTTATTCTGCTTGCCTATTATTTTTTTACTTTATCCTATTTTGTTATATTGTTTACATCAGTGGAAAATGAATTTTCTTGGGAAAAAACATCTATCCACGTGGAGTGAGCTAATCTATGGCTCAACTACCTTTTGAGTCCTACTAAGATTTCAAAAGATAAAATAGGTAGAACTTGGTGGTCATTGATCATAAGGGGGTTTTTTTACATCCCTCTGTAGAATGTTACATATAAACCCTTTAAGCNGGGGACATAATCAACAC
Source organism: Donacobius atricapilla (assembly GCA_013397315.1). Classification (NCBI taxonomy): domain Eukaryota; kingdom Metazoa; phylum Chordata; class Aves; order Passeriformes; family Mimidae; genus Donacobius; species Donacobius atricapilla. Next base: position 152,995 of record WBMY01002789.1, on the reverse strand, counting down.
TAAGGAAGTGTCGTTATAACCTCAAATAATTTTTTTGGTGTCAAAAGATGCACACAACCTATTTTTATGTATGAAAATACTTATTAGACAAAATAACTTGAAGCAGTGGAATAATTGGCATGTATTCAAATTGTGGTTAATTGAATTCTTCATCTGTGGCTTAGAGAGCCACATGGGGTACAGATTCTGCATGGAGGAAGCAATTTTCATTAACGGGATATAATTTAGAATGAGAAAACATATACACTCTGCCTGCAACACAGTTAATAATTAATAAGGAATAAATACATAGACATACACTGAGTTACCATATTTCTACCTGTCACTCTGTAGAGTTTCAGCAACACATTTGCATGCTAAATAAGTATATTTATTCAGAGAGATTACACTGTAACACTACCTTCAAAAGTGGAAGACCTTTATGTCACAGCATCAGAAATGAGTCATCCTTGTTTTTAAAATGGCAAACTGAGATCAGAATGGTGATTTGATCTCATGCCTCCTTACATCAAAGAAATTTGCTAGTTTCTGAACTGACACTATACTGTTAAAAAGCTGATAACCTGTTCCAAAACTGACCATTATTTTGGAGGCTAGTCAGTTTTCCTGAATTAGATTAGAGAAAATTTAAAACCTCAGAAGAAAGAATATTATTTCTGTTTTGCAGTCTGGCAACCTCTAGCATTTGTTATTTGGTCTCTCACATATGCTGTCAATATTGGGACATGTCTGCCTGCAAAAAGCAAACTCTTTGAAGGATTGGGAAGAATGTCTTGCAGGATGTGTGAGAAAGTATGTGATATCAATGAAGGGAATGGCTGACTGAAAGCCAACAGCACCACAGGATCTAGTCTCTGTCAGTGGCTTGCTGCTTCACTTTGAGCAAGTTGAGTTACATCTAATCTCAGAAACAGTAAAGGCTATTTGGGATAAGAAATTCTGTGAATCAAGATCTCAGAATGTGCTTGTGCACATATCAACACAGAATGTGTTGGTGCAAAGCCTAACCACGGTCTTTACCTCTGGAAAGATATAAACAGAATTTTAAGTCCAGTTGCTTTTGAGACAGTGCCTTGACATGCCCACAATTCTTGACTTCAACAAAACTGAAAAATAGTCCTTAAATATTCCCTTGACTCAAAGATCAAAATTCCAAATCTCTTGCCAGGATTTCTTAGCATTTCATCTGAACTAATTCAGTGCAATAACAGCACTCCCAAATATTTTCTATATTTCTGCCATATTTATTTCATGAACCACAATGATATTTAATATTGCTGGCTTGTAGGACTAGACTACATATTTTCCTTCTCCTTTTAACAACAGGTGATAACAATATTGGCAAACATGTCTGTGTTGGAGCAGTGTGCTTCAGAAATCATTCAAGGAAATGGTATGTATTTTAGCTGAATTAAATTTTTTATTTGTTTCTGGAGAGTCTGAGTAGATGGGAATGTAGTACTTACAAGGTAAAGGAGAAAGGCTTCACCAATAAATCTTCATTTTGCATACTGTCTCTGCTGGATATTGCACGTTGCTACAGGGTGCAAAATGAGTCCTGAGGATGGTTCTACATAACCCAAATAAACTGCCACTGTTTTAGGAAACTTTGCATTTGTGGCCACATTGCTGGTGTTCCATGTGTGTGACTTACTCCTACATGCAAAGCAAAGTAGTAAAAAGTGTTCGAGCAACCTGTATTGTGGTAATACAGGTAATATTGTTGTAAGATGTAAATGCCTTATTAATACATCTACCAGCAAATTCAAGGGCAAGCAAGGTAGTAAGATGGGTGTCTATGTTTTTTTTTTCCTTTTTTTTTTTTGTGGGGAATATTATTACGGTGAAAATTCACATATATTGCTTTGCTACACCAAGTAGGCCTAACTCATGCTAGACACTGCAGTGGATTGTCAGGGACAATGACACCAAGTAAAATTTTTGTATACACTCTGTCATGGAATTTCACAAGAAGCATTTTCCCCCGGCTTTTGAGAGGGGTTAGCACTCATCTTGTGAGTAAAGTATTTTTTGTGTCTGCCTAATGTTATAATAAGCAGGTGCTAGTCAGAGGCCACATTCTGAGAATGCTCTTCGAATGCTGGAGAAGTCAGGTACTTTCTTCTCAACTCTGACTTTTTTTTAATGTTGATTGATTATTATCTAGCTGCATGGTTCTGATGATAATTCTCTGAATTATTTATGCAAATGTTCCAACGGTTAAAATCCTCTGATGCTACCTGATGTAATCTGAATGCCTAATAGCATATGGGGTCTAATAGCACATAATTGTCTTTACACTTAAAATAATCTAGAAAGGAGAAATCATCATCTTTTTTTGTGATGCTACAAGAAGAATATCAACTCCAATCGGCAACAATAAATTAATGAAGCTGCGGTGACGTGGATGACACTGTCTCTTCTGGAGTGAAGAGTTAGTCATACAGTAAACTTCAAGGAACAGAATTTCGTCATTTCCTTCATTAAAGGATTCCTCATCCTAAAATACACTCACATACACTTAAACAGCTTGAGAAGGAAACTTTTAAAGGCTTGCTTAAAAATGTGTAAACGAACAAATAAAAAACCAGTTTAATTGAGAGTGAATCTTCATTTGGACACCTGAAATACGTGACTACAGGTTTTTCAGGTAGTGATTACCTTCAGGTTTATTTAGAAGCAAATGAAGAATAACATTTGGTTTACTGAAATAAATCTGTGAAATTTAAAATTCCAGCTTTTAGAGGAGGAAAGAGGTAGTGCATTTTCTAGTTCCAGAAGTTCTGTAGTTCCTAGTGAAGACAAACTTATGCACAGATCAGATGTGCCTGGGTGCTGACGTCAAAATTGCAGCCTTCATTTATGTGTTCCCTATGCCCTTTTTGAGCATTTGCTGGTCTGCATTAACCTAGCTTTCCTTTTCCCTTTACTTTTTTTGCGCTGAGTTTTTTGTTGGAGAGTGGATAACCATGGCTCTTGTACTCTTGAAGGTGTTCAGCTTTTAATAGAAATGCTCTTCGAGAAATCCTCCTCGGGAAACCCAGCAGAAGTTGCAGCTTGTGAGCGAGTCCAGCAGAAAGCTGCAGTTACCTTGGCACGGCTCAGCCGAGATCCTGAGGTGGCAAACGCAGCCGTAAAATTCAGCTGTAAGGATGTGTCTCCTGCTTAATGGCACTGAAAGAGGGAGGAACTGCCAGTCCCAAAAGAGAAGCTCTTTTTAATTTTTAGCCTGACTTGGTAAACTTTATGAAAGATATTCCCTATAGAGTCTGTCCAGAGGATGACTGAGGAGATGGAGCTAAATGAACCTCTGGCTCGTTTCCCAGAGGAACCTGAGGTGCAGCATCCACTTGACACGTAACTGTGCCTCACTGTGCCAACTGGCACTGCTGCCTCCTCCATTCCTTTATGTAAACCCTCGGGCAGGATCTGCCAGGGTATAGAAAACTGGGACCCCAGCAGGTCCAGATGTGATGAATCAATGGGAGGGAACTTGTTCCTTGGGTAGGAGTTTTTTAATGGTGTGTGGGAGGATTGGTAGGGAAGAAATGGAGGTCACAATTTCCACTCAAACTGCAGCAGCAAGTAAACCCAATTTATTTGTTTATGCTTCACAACTATTAATTATGACTGCTCCGAACTGCACAGCTCTGTGGAAAGTCCCTTAAGTATTTGCAAATCATCTTTGCATTAGAGATCATATCTATTAAAAAAAGATAAACATGATGTATCTAAAAAATAGCACAAAATAAGAAGTTTTTTTTCTAAATTATTTATCCTGACACTCTTTTGTGCACTCAGGTATTCCTCGCCTGATTAAACTTTGCAGATCACCAACAGAAAGAAATAACAGTGATTCTGTTTTAGTGGCATGCCTGGTATGTACATTTTAGTCTTCCTTTCATGCTTATACTGGAAAATAAGGGAAAAAAGCATCCCTTTAGATTTCAAAATGCATAAGTATTGCAGAAATATTTTAAATTCTTGTCAGGGTCTCCTGCTTTGCTCCTTAAGCATAATCCTGTACTCTGTCAATTATTCATCCTTGGACTGAGGATTTAAGCATATAAGAAAAAAGAGTTTCATCTTCACATTATTGGGCACCAAAAGAATTTCCTTGGAACACTTTGGAATTTAAGGATTCGTTAATTCCTAAATCCCACTCTGTGGTGGTTCTATGTTTGTTGAAATTAGCCTTGAGTCACGAGGGTAGCAGCCCTTTATCTGCACTCACACATATATACGAAAATATTTATGTAAAGCATCTGAAAAGAGGAAAAGATATTTCTTGCTTCCACTCCAATCCATTTTTTTGTTCTATTTGTGTCCCCAAGACAATATAGTGCCCAGCCAAGGAGCTTAAGCCTTTGTCTGCTCAGGAGAAAGATCTGATCTGCAGTCCTGTACTGCTTGGACTATGAGCCAAATGCCAGAGCTGAATGATTTCGCCAAGCATTCTGTGAAAGGGCTCTGAGGACATGGGTGATCTAGGGTTGGAGCACAAGCTCTGGTGCATGAAGACTGAAGAATATTGTTTGACAGTACTTGATGATAATAATGTTATTTTAAATGTAAAAGTAAAGCTCAGTTATTGCAGCTTGCTCACTTAAGCAGGTCTCCTTCAGGATGAAGAAAGTATAAATGTGAGCATAGAAAATGCTGTGATTATTCTTCCTGCATGCCAAGAAGACTTGTTAATCTTCTGTGGTTAGAACCGAGACCACAGAGCGATGGCAGCGAACCAGACTATGATTCTTCTGTCTCATTGAAGTTGTTGCTGCACATTCCTTAAATCCATGCCTATTGCTTGAGACGTTACTTTCCTCCCTGTCTCAGAAATTCTTCTTGTCCTGATATTTTAGTAACAGCCTGAAGATATTTTCTGATAAAAATGTGGCAAAAATATTGTCCTTGAGACATATAAGCTGCTTCAAGAATTGATAGGTATTGTCACTGGTGTCTGAGGGGTTGTACTGAGAACTGCAGCTCAGGGTAAAAAGTAATGTGACACGAAATAATTTTCATTTAATAACTTTGCCTGAGGGAAGATTCATCTGACAGGTGAAACAGTAAGGACAGATTACCCAGGTAGCAGAATTCATGGACCTGCACAGCTGAGCTTTGAGTTCTGGCTGTTATTTAGATATGGTTATAATGGATTCCTGCAATGAAGACTTTGCCAAACCTGAATGCATTGCAATTATGTTGTTTTGTTTTTCTAGGCAGCCTTGCGGAGACTAGCAGTTATGAGTCCTGATGGACTGGAAGATTCAGATTTTCAGCAGCTGGTAAAGCCCAGACTTGTGGATTCTTTTCTGCTATGCACAAATATGGAGGAGAGCTTTGTATAAATGGGAGCCAAAAGCCTTTGAACAATAATGAAGATGATAGGTATGCAGTAAGATAACACATGTACAATTGTATTTTGGTTTAGCCCTATTGTTATTTATGACATATTTATTCTAAACCCATGAACATGTGGTCTGTCAGAGCAAAGGAACAGAATGAGAAAACTTGTTACTGTGGTTTACAAATGTAATTTTTTATTTTATTTTCCTGCCAAGAAACACAAGACCTTATCATTGCCATCTAACAAAACGTTTTGTTTAATATAGTTGAATTAAGGTAATGAAGCTAAGAATTTGTTGCTTTGAAGTTAAATGCTTCTAATGGTGTTTTATCACTGATATTTTTCTATAGTTAGGACATTTTGTAGGATTTTGAAAAAATGTTTTAGCCTCATCTGTATTAGGAGAAAAATAATCCCAAAAACTGCAAGTATATACTTTGAAATGAAAGGGATGTTGCAGTCTAAGTTCAGTTCTTAACTGTTGTTATTTTTTAGTAGAATTATGTAACTGAGAGGAAAAATTTCCAAGAAATGTGCAAATACTGGCTTTGAATGATGTTAGCATACCTTCTTAGGCTGTATAAAGATGTGCTTCATCAGAGGATACGCACTAACGAAAGGTCTTCATTTACATTGACTGAAAATTCCTAAAGAAATTCCTAGAATTCTAGAAAAATCTTTGATGGTGTATGTGTTTTATCTCATAATGTGAGATTTTCCACCGATGATTTAAAATCATCACACAGTGGCAATTTTCTCTCCTTTCCAAGCCTTACAAGAGCTGGAAATGTTAATGTCCAGACATGTTTTTACATACAAGCTACTGTTTTTGTGAAAAGTTGTTCACATCTATGCTAAATAATCTGAAGGGTTTAATTAATTGTAACTTGAATTTTTTTTTGGGTTTTTTTTTTTTGGGTTTTTCTTTTTTTTTTTTTTTTGCTTGTTTGCTAACTAGTCCTGTATTTTTAAAACTTAAATGAGACTCTTAGCACCTCTGGAAACTGAGAAATGGATGATAACCTAAATAACAGATGTGATTTTGAAACTGACTTTCTTTCATGAATGTTCTTATTAATTCTTACCTTTTCTTTTCATTGACATATATTAAAAATTACTCAACCAGCAACATCTTGGTAGTGTTTTTTTTCCTTAGCTTTTCTCAAAGCTAGATTATGTAGATCATGAAAAATGGTGTAACTTTTTCTTCGTGGCTTCCAAACATTGCTTTGGATCATTTTATAATCATCAGCTTCAGGGTACTAGGATATCTGCCAAAACCCCCCCACATTTCTTCCTTACTGTGTTTTGTAGATATATTAAGCAGCTTAATTCATTAATGTTTCTTTAGTGTTATGTGGTGTTTAGATGAAAGGCACCAGGAAATTGTAAAGCTGTGATTGCTTTCCCCGTTTTCTGTATATGAGAAATCTCTCCTGCTTCAAGTGGTGAGACAACGATGGCTACTTTTTCCTTCCTTAATTGTATGGGTTAAGAAGTCTCTGCCTTAGTGCCTTTCTTGTGAGCTTTTAATTTAATATGTTGTAACTTGACTGCATTTTAAAACATTACAAAACATACAATGACCTCTGCCATGAGCAACTATTCAAGGAAAAGTGTTGAATCAGATGTTCTAGTAAGCACAGAGATGAATTCTGCGCTTTTTTTTTCTAACTTTGAGACAGTTTCTAAAGTTTTCTAGATTATTAAAATGTATCATACTGTAAAACTTTAAAGATATTGTATTAGTCGTGGCCTTTAACACTTTCCTCACTAAGCAGAAATACGTGTGTGAGCCATGGATATCTTGGCATAAATAATGAATTAATACATTTCATAAAAACTAATTCAGAATAAAATCCTGTTGCTATCATTCTGATAGCATGGCAATCCCTGATAAAACACATCAAATTCTGTAGTGAATTTCTTTTTAGAACCTCATTCTGTCAGCTTGATCTAACACCAGAGATGGAATGGAGTTTATCCCATAATAGGAAAATTTAAAATCTCATTTTAAAAAAATTTCCTCATGTACACAGTGAGCTGAAGCAGCTATTAAGAAAATGCCATCATGACTCATAATGTTTTAATGTCATTTCTTACAGGTCAATCAAACATTCAGTGCGCAGGTCAGTAACAACTAATTTGCTCCCAAATACGGTACTGTGAATCTACTTTGATTGAATTTACTAGAGATACTCTCAATCTGCAAATATAGGTCCAGAATTCTAGGCCCATATTTTCCATTTAAATGTGTTCATATTACAGATGTGGCTGTTGGTATTACAGAAGAAAAATACATTTAGGTGGGACTCATATTTACAGCAGGAAACATATCATGAAAGAGCCATTTCAGCAGACCTCTTGTCGCCTAAGTGTCTTCAAAACCATTTTAGCTATGTCTGATTTTTTCACCTAGAGCTGTGCACTTTACTTTTGTATACGCTAAAGTTCATGAGAAAATAAACATAGCTCTAACTTTACCTCTTGATTCACTTCAAAATAATAAGTGATTAAAAATACTGATTTATTTTTCTCATTACTTCTGAATGAGAATTCTGGATTATGAATGAATTCTTGATTCTAAATGTTTGCTTTGAAAGTGTCTCTTCAACTTTTAAACAAAACAAACAAATGAACAAGAACAGTTTAAGCCAGAATAAACATTTTTGCTTTCAAATGTAGTATGAAATAAAATATTTCGTATCAAGAAATTTTCATTAAAGTAAGTATTGTGGTGGCTTAATCCTTGGACTCCCTGTGTATATACATATACAGGCGGGAGGAAAAGTGGAGAGTATGTGTAATACATTCACAAATCAGGTAATTTATGTGGATTCAGTGACCTACACAGGCTGAATGTAGGTTAGATATTGGTTTAATCTTCCTAGAAAATGAAAGTCAAACTTGTTAGAAATGCTGTCCTTTCACTTAAATTCTTCTGAACAATTTCAGTTTTGTATGAGATTAGAAGTCCTTAACAAATATGTAGCGAGCTGCAGGATTCTTTGTAATTTTGATTTATGCTCCAGCAACTTTGGACAATGTCTTCAAATTTCAGCTTTAGTTTCAAACTGTTTACAGATATTCAGGGCCCAGATGTTTCATTCATTGAAAAAAAGTTTGGTTTTTCTCAGTTTATTGTGTACTTGGTACATGAATTACTCATGTGGAATGTTGCTTGTCTGACCTTTTCAGTTTAAAATAGTATTTGTATCTACAAAGAATAAGACAATATCTTTGTAATTGCATATCTTAACTATTTTTTGGGCTTGCCTGTTAGTATCTAAAAGACTACTTCATTTGTAGGGTTTTCCCTTTGTACAAGACTGATTCTGGTCTCTCATATGGCTTGTTCCAAATTTTTGTGTTGACCATCTCCTTTTAAATAACAGCAATGAACAGTCAAAATAACCTTGCCTTTGTATTTTGAGGAATCTGCTTTGATCCTCAGTTTATATTTATATTAAATTTAATGTATTTAAAGAAGCACTGTAGACACTGTAAATTATTCACCAGTGTTCTCATTTTTAAGGGGAGGGGAGGGAAGATGGCATTAAGCATTAAAAGCAAGGTCCAGAGTGAATTTATTAATGGGAGTTGGAAGTGCAGAACTGGTGGGAAGGTGGGTGAATAATTTCAGCCCTTGACAAGCTGAAGAACTGGGAACAAGAAAAACACAGGCTCATCTATTCTAGATACTTATATGCTTTGTGAAGACCCGTATCTCTGTTTTCTGGCTTGCTCTTGGATCTGAGTTTCTCTTTTTCCATCTGTGACAAATTTCTGCCTCTTGGGAGTATATTTGTATAATTGCTAGTTATCTAATAGAAGAGAGTTACATTCCAAGGTCTGGTCCTGCTAATTATTATATTGATAAGGTTTTTGCTAAGAAACTAAGTAACAAAAACACCTTGTTAAATGGATGCAATAAGGGTCACCTAGAAACGAAAGAAATGTTTATCATTCTTACAAGGTGAAGGACCAAAATGTCCTCCAAAAAACCTGAGAGAAAGCACAGGTATATCAGCTTATACTTTCATGTTTTGATACTTCTACAAACAGACCTGCTGACTAAGAGGTTATGAATTGATCAGTTGTCAGCCAAATAATCATTGAATCAGAGAAATAAAATAAACCCACTAGACCTGCAGACCAAATGCTGGAAAATAAAAGATTTTTCTCTTTCAACAGCCAATTGTTGACTTTTTCTTTTAATTATTGAAGTGTGTCTAGAACCCAAAGAAACTTATGGTAAACCAGTGGGGTAAAAAAAAAAAAAAGAGCTAATTTGCTTTGGAGATAAATTAAAAAGGATCAAAAGATTTAAATGACGTGAAGAAGGAGGTGTGTGTAATGCAGTGCCTCGCCTATTGCTGTTGTGATCACCTGTGTTACAAATCACTGCTCATACCCTCTTCTTTAAGCTTTCTGGATTACCACTGGGTTTTAACCAGCTTTTGTCCACATTCCTCACAACATTTAGAATATGACCTAATAATGCATATGTCCTCTAAGTGATCTGCTTAGTCTGATTTATTTTTTTATACCCCATATTGTAAAAATCTCCTTTTTTGAATAGTTCTGAAAGGATAAACCTAGCAATATATGTCTGTTATGTAAGCTCATCAGGTGAGATCAAGATCATAATAAATCAAAAAGGTGTATCTAAAAGGATCCAGAAACAGACATATATGTTTTCGCTTGCATCAAAAGAATAATTATGGGTCCAAATGTACTAGGGAAGTCTTATTTGATGCTGCTTCTTCTGACTTCTATAAGTCTGTTTGCACTGAAGTAAAGAAGAGCCAGAGGTAAACCAAGGTTTCCAGGATCTTGCTAGAGTTAGGTATGTAGAGGTCTAACACATAAAATAAAAACAAATAAAACTTACAATATGAAACTATGGATAAAAACCTTTTTTTCAGAGCAGCAATCAACAAAATTCTCTTTGAGGATGACTGCCCAAGACAGAGAGTGTACATAGTACTGTGGGGTCGCCTTTTTTAATCCAGTGGCTATGGAAAAATAGTGCTGATGTTTTCTTTGAGGGAGCTGTCTAAACACCCTGACATCTGACTCTTAGTTCAGATCAAGGGAGATGAGTTCCAGGCTCAGTCTGCACACAAACAGGAGGCACTTTTTCAACTGGGGTTTTACATGCTGTTTACATATCGAACACAATTTCCCTCAAACCAGAAAATTTTGCATGATCAGACTCTTTTGAAATGACTAAGATGTCATTTAGTTGTTTGGTATATGCTAACTGATGACTTCTGTTTGCCAGTGTTTTAAAACAAGGAATAGCTAGACCAACTCATTGCTCTCATGATAATATTCCAGATTATAGGTTTCTTATTATGGAAAAATATCTTGCATTTGAAAAAGAGGGAGAAGAAAAACAGGTCTGGGGACTCTAAGAACTCCAAAGTGAGATGTCCTAGACAATATGTGAAATACCACTGGGCTAATCCATAGTATTGCACATGCCAGGAAAGCTACTGCTCACTAGAAAACAAGAAAACAAACACAAATCCCCTCAAACTCGGTACACCTTCTTTCCCAAAAGTAATCATCTGAGCTGTAAGAAGAAGAAAGGACACTTCCTTACAAGGCAGAGACTGGAAAAAAGCAACATCACAGGTAAGATACAGATGTATGAGGACTATTTCCAAGTGGTTCAGGCTATCATGTAGGAACACATGCTGGCTTGGAAGTTGCTTACTATCAGGACCCTTGCTAAACACTTGCACAAAAGTCTCTATTGCTATGCTCTGTGTGGCTTAATCTTTGAGCTAGCAAACATTGGGAACCCTTTCTTGAGTCAAGAATATGCTTTCCATCACTGTTGCAGATGATGGATGTGTGGTAGTTTGCAACTGCGTTCCTTTCTAATTTTCTCTAGGCCTTTCCCCCTGATGTCAACTGATTAATGCTACCCTTTAGAGGGAATGACAGCTGAAGGGTTTTCATAGCTCAGGATAAGGAAAAGCTACCAGGAGTTCAAACCCGACATCTGTGAAACCGATCAGTGACATTTTTTACCAGGTATTTGCAGGTGCTGTCTTACTGCTCTGTTATATCTGCATCAAGGCAATCTCTTGGTCTAACATCTGGGCTAAAAATTTGTCTGTTTCCTCACTTGCACTGTTATCACCATCTCACAACTATTTCTCCTCAAATATTATCAATTTTTCTTTTTTGAAAGCATCATACTTATAGTTAGCAACATGCTGGGTGGCACCCTCAGATGGAATTTCTGCTGCAAAGACCAGATGAATGTTTGTGAATTGTTCCTAGTCTCATTCTTTGTTTCTCTTGCCTATGTAGACTAAAAACTACGTGAGTGAAGTGTTCCTTTCCATCCTTTTGTATGATACTGAGGTCTCTAAATTGTTCCTTTCATTTGAGGCCACTTAAAGAGAATTTGTTTTGAAAAATATTTTAAAAAAGACCAATCAAAAGACCAATCCCTTTGACAGTACCAGTATGGTCTTTTCATTTGTGACCCTTAGATATTCCTTGTGTGCAAATGTCTTTGGAGCTTTTTTGTAGTTAATAATATGACATGGCTGTAATAGAGATGCCTTTTGTGTCCAACACCTGTTCAACTGCAGCTTTCGTTCACTAAAAAAAGCCGATTTCAAACATTTTTTTATCATTTATACTTCTGCTGCTTGCAGGCTCATCTGAGAACCCCTTCCTTGTGACATACTTTTGTTGCTTCTCATACTCAGTTGAAGTTCTGCCTTCTTCGTTCATCCTTTGATCACCTTTTTAATTTGTTCACTTTTCTTGTTATGTGTATTGATAAAATATTGTAGTTGATTTAATTCAGATTTAAATGCTATAAGTTGGTGTGAACAATAATCAAAAAGGCTGCTGAAAGTGAAATCATTAAAATATGGTTTTGGTAGAGAAGTGTTATTGGCACCACGATCTCAGGCTTTAAGTATTTTGATATAGTTCTCAGGTACTTTTGAGGTAGAGTGTCTTTCACTAAAGAAGCATGGATATATTTTTCTTAAAAAAAAATCTTTCTTAAATAGTTTTTTTTTTTTTTAGTTAGAAATGTTTTACTTAAAATAAACCATAAATAACTTTGTAAAAGATTTTACCCAAGAGGTTCTTATATTTTGTTTTCTTTCATGGCATTTCACACAGGTGTCATGTCCCTTTTTTACCTTGAGTCCAGAAATGACAGTGTTATCAAAAAAAAAAAAAAAA
>WBMY01002789.1:113497-140383 GCA_013397315.1 Donacobius atricapilla | reverse complement strand
AAAAAAAAAATCTCGTTCTACCCAGGGGCTACTTTTCCAAGCAAATGACCAAATATCACGTGTTTGGTTTTATTTCCAGCACTGTGGCGGTTCAACACTGCAGACTGAAGGTGTGTGCTGTGTGAGAGACAAAGAGGCAGGAAATATATGAAATACACGCAAAAGCGAAGCTCTTGCTGAAAGTGCTTCCTTCTGTTGAAGATTCAACACAGTCCTTGTCATTTGGAGAGTGCACCATGGCCCCTGTGGAGTTCAGGTGTCCACTGCCTTCACTCAGTATCCTGTGGGATAGTTTACTTTTTCAAAAATCCTTGAGTGGTAACTTCTCTCTGTTCCCATCAGGACAGCTGAGAGCTGCAACTCTGTGGATAATTCTGATTTTGTCTGCATACCTCTTTTTTTCTGCTTTATTTGTAACACTTGCCTGCTGAAGAATCATCTTCCTTACTATCTGTTTATTCATTGCATGCTTTTTTGAAACTAAAAAAAACTGCACTCAAACTCACCACATAATTAATATGTTTCCTCTGTGTAAAGGCAGCATTATTTTTGTAATACTAAAGCATTTTCTGGAAAATGTAGCCAATTTTGTCAGGGGCAGTTGCTCATATTATTCTCCTCCATTTACATACTCTTGTCAATAAACTGCTTTTGACAGTTCGAGCAAAAAATCTCTCTTCAAATTTAGCTTCTCTTCAAACAAGGAAAAGATTTCAAATGCTTAACACAAAAGTTTGCTTCTTTAAAAAATAGAAAGCAATTAGGGAATCATCTAAAAGTAGTCAGTTGTAACATAGCAGCCCAAGGCCTTGCCATAGACTGCATTTTTCCTTTTTCTTGAGAAGGAGTACAGTGTTGCTATTGTTCAGTTTCATGTTAGTTCTGGCTGCTATTCTACAAATCCCATGGACAATAGAGTAATTTAGAGGCCCCTTTGCAGCTGGGTGGGAAAGGAATTGCAACAATAATGATTTTATATTTTTAAAAAGTACTTGATAGTTTTTTAACTTGTTCTGGTGACCTGATCCCATGAGTAAAGACATTTTAAAAAGTCTAAGGGATCCATTTAAATCTTATCTCACTTCCTAAAATACTTAAGAACCAATTTTCCTTACATCTGTAATGTCATGAGTCAGTTTGGCTGTTTTAATCCGGATGAAATCTGAATGAGAGCAAGTAATCTAGAGACCTGCAAATGAACCTTTCTGCAGTCTTTAAACCACTGCTGAACTCATCAGAAATATATGATCATTATACACAGTTATGCATCCAAACTCTCTTCCAAGTCTTAAGAGGTGAATCTAGCCAGAAAGTCAACTTCCCTTGGGGCCACCTGGTAATTGACAATAAAAAGTCGCACAAAACATTTTCTTGCTCTGGGAACTGCTGAGAATTAATTTTATCCTCTATTATTCTTTAGAAAATGTAAATTTTGTCTCTAAAGGAAAAGATCGATGAAATCACTTCAGAAAATGAAGTTTAGACTAAAGAATTTTTTCTGTAGCAGAATAAGGTTTTCTTAATTTGGTTTTTCACATTAGAATGTCCTGTGGATCTGAGTTGCATTTAAAACAGCAGAGTAAATATTTTTTTTATTTCATGATGCAGAGAAATATAAAGGGATTTATTAACTTATTAAATTCAAAATATTTATTTATTAATTAATTAAGAAAATTTATTAATTGTCAGATGTTAGGAGTCAAGGTCAGTGTAAGCAAATGACTATCCATTGACGTTGTTTCTCAAAGATGCAGATTTTAGCTGAAACTGGGTTTCATCCAATATCAATTTTAAAATATTTTTTTTCCTTAGAGACAGTGTACAAAGAAGAAGGGGAAGTAGTGGGAATATCTGTCTGGATGTAACTGACCAGAAGTATGAGCCGCCTTCCATGATGTCAGAACTCCAGGCCTCATGGGTGTCTTGTTCCCAGCGGGAGTGGAGAAAAATGTAGCCATGAAAATCAGGTGAACCTAAGCATGAGGACTCATTTTTCATTAGAGGAGAGGATAACAGCAGGCAAAAGCTGAAAAGAATAATGGAACCCAAATGTTTAGGAAGGAGACACTACTAGTGCTTGTTGAAACTTAGAAACAAAAGCAAACGAAGTGTTGCAGGGAATGGTTATGAATGCTGGAAAACTAACTGTAGTCACAATCAGGGTTATAGTTACAATCAAAGTATCATTTAAAACTTTGATGTTTATGGAGTGTCAAGTGAAAAGAGAAAAAATTAATACAACACTAGGTACTGTTTCATATTTTCAGCAACATCGCAATCTGATCCACACGTGCCTTGGTTTGCAATAGTGGCATGAGTTCTGGAAGCTCATTAATTCACTGGCACAGATTAGAAAAATAGATATATTCTTTTTCTGTCAAAACACATTGTAACCCAAAGCAAAAGGAGTCTCTGTGCTTTCGCAAATCATGATGAAGTGCAAACTGAGTTTTCAAAAGCTTCTTTTAGATGTACTTAAGGACTTGCTGGGGGAGAAGTGGTGACATCTACTGGAATTTTAAAACACTTTATCATATGTTTCCAAGGCTGCTAGTGAGACATATTTGGTTTAGGTCTAAAGTTGAATGAATAATGCAGAAACAATTTCTAGTTATATTTGTGCAAATTTGGAAGAAAATCTTCAGCCATCTTGGGGTTGCTTTTGGTGTCATTTCCTGCACACTCTCAGAGTTATTAAACTTTATTCGTATAACTGTTGGCAGAAAATAAATGTTAAGCTCACACAGGAATACTATGAAAAGTGAATTTCTAATGTACTTTCTGTAAGCCTGTGTACCACAAAGCTGATTCTAGGAGTTATGTTCATTAGACTGGAGGATGGAAACAATATTAAGTGATTTATGGGACTAACTGCAATGGAACAGTGAGTTTGTGCTTGGAGTAGCAACCCCTTACTTTAAAAGAAATTATGAAAAGAATTCAATGAGGAACGAATATGTGAAGGAAATTGCAACCCACTACCCACATTTTGTAGTAAGAAGGAAGGAAACTCATCTATCATTAAATGCATTCATTAAAAATTATTCACTCAGATCCATTTAAAGCAGATTCTAACTTTAATCTCCTAATTTCTTGGGGCTAGATTGTAATGTGTCCTTCATGCCCAATAAGAGTGTGAAGGCTCTTCCTGCATCCTGATAAAGGTTACTTGGACCTTGGGACTGGGCCTGCAGGAGCAGCAGTGTTATGGCTGTGGTCCCTTTCTCTCCTCAGATAAAGTCTGTGGAAGGGAGGGAAAAGGAAATAAGATTGCAGAAGGGAAAGCTGTTCCTTTTGATGCAGAAATCCCAGCTTGCTGGGTTTGGATGAGGGTCAGGGTTTCCCAAAATTTTACTGCTATGAACTAGTGAATTAATAATTCCTGCTGGGACAAGGAAGATGTAAGCCAAACTGGCCTGAAGGTGTGTTTTCCAGTGTTACCTCTGTGCCACTGCAGTTTGCCTGTCCCATGCCCTTCAGTCTATACCTTATTTTAATTTTTAGAGTTCAAAGACTTTATGACTTTACAAAGTTGATGACCTGAATGTATGATGTGATTGTGTCATGCAATTAAAAATTAAATTGTCCACAGAGTTTCAGAAACTCTCTGTTATACTGGGCTCTTTGCATTTTCAACCTTTGCATACGATGGACTAAAGAAATTGTGTGATTTCTGGTGGGTAATGTTAAATGATTGCTCAGCAGTATTTAGAGTAATAGGCACAAGAAATGCCACGGGTTAAATGGAGAATTTTGTTCCTGTAAGTCCCACCACCATTTTTCACTCTTACTAAGAACTGCTTCGGATATTACACATAGCTGGTTCACATAATTGTGCTGGGTTTTTTTACTCATTATATCTCTTCTATTAGGAATTGTCAGATCTGTGAGAAACTTTCTGCAAGGCTTTCCACCAAGTTGTCCTTTTCTGCTGGAATGACAAAAGGGAACCATTTGCTGCTCATCAAAACACAAATTTACCTCCAGTCTTACCCTTAATTCTGAAAGTTTCAGATGTGTGGAGATTTTATGTGGATTTTTCCACCTGTGAGCATACGACTGTTGTAATATTCTATTCTTGCAGCCTTCAGTTGGGTCCTGGGAAGCAAAGGAGATCCCAGACACCAGAGCTTTTTCAGTAATGGGATTTGTTTTGCACACTGCAATGTGCTCTGGTTATGAGACTGTCTGGTTAAAGAGATCACAAGTGACAATCTCACTTACCTGCTGTTCATTATGAAGTGTTTGGCTGTCAGCATTATGGTGAGAAATGCTGACATGACTGTTTTCTGACTTAAGCAATAACTTTTAATCCTCCAGTTTTGTTAGTAAGTGTTGACTTTCCTGCACTGTGTCTCTGATTTACTAAACTGACATGTTTCTGTCAATATATCAGTTTCATTTAGCTGGCCTGCTGCTCCCAGGTTTTTCTAAATTTATCCCAAATAACACATTTTTAATTGGAAAGAGATTCCCTTAGTCTGCATGCATATTCACATCCATTTCTAACCATTTTTGAGGCTTAAACCATTCCTGTTGCAGACCTTCCAATATCCAAGATCTGTGGACAAAGTTCTTGTATACTTTTAATTAGTACTTTTCATAATTACACTTTAGTGGATCAGGTCATTGCTGGAGAAACATACCTGTATGTTAGAAATGCCAGAAGCTGCCTGTACAAGGATGCTGGCAGAACCTCTGGCACAAGTTCAGAGTATTTTGGTACTGCATCCACTTATACTAGCTGAAGATCTGGCTGAAGACATTAAAGCAAAAATACTCCTACATTAAGCCAGTAAGACAATAAATGATTGAGGGTGCAAGTACTAAAATCTTCCCCAGACAATAGCATATAATATCCAATTAATAGTTGTGGTAAATCTGTCTGAAATGTATTCCATATCATTTGTGGCAAGATTTGCTTTCAATAGGAGATTACAGAGAGCATTTAAATTAGCAGTGAGAATTACCCTGAATAACAAGCTCATTATTTACTGTATTTGCATTTTGTTGAGTTTATTAGTTGTACTGCCTGGTTAGATTTTGTGGATCATTTTCTGTCCGTCCTGCACAAAAGCCCAACTATGGAACATTTCTGAAAGCAACAATTGTGATTTTATAATGAACCACAAGAGGGGGGAGAATGAACATAAATGAAAGAACTTGATTTTAATGAACAAATGTTACATTTAGGACAGTGCTGTATCAATGCTGATTTTAGGAATCTTGGCCAGGTGTTGGCTATAGAATGAAGAATTTGAACTAATGGTGAGATGTTTTTCCAAAGATTCATCTTTTCAGGTCTGCTGATTTATTGCTGAGCTTCTCTTAAAGCTGTGGGCAAACCACACTTCCAAATGTTTCTTGCCATGCTGAATGTGCTCATCCCCTTCTTTATTGCCTTGATCAAACACAAACAAATGCTAATGAAATGATAAAAAATAGAGATCTCTGTGACCTGAATAATCAGTTTTATAACTTCCTACCCTACCTTTTATTTTTTCTTGCATTTATTCAAAGAAGCTTTCTAAGTCAAGTAATCAAGGAATTACTCCCTGGTGCATAGGTGAGTTTTTGGTGTCAGTATACAAAATAAATCAGCTTACTCTTGTGATTATGGACTGATACAGGACTGGTGAATTTCTGAGTAGTTTCAGCCTATTCATTAAAGAAGGCTCATTGTCTGCTGAAGCAGCTCCACTGATGACAAAGCTGGGAACTCCTAGAGATGCTACTCTGGGACTTCTGAGACCACATGCCCCTGGATCAGCTCTTGGGAGAGGATGCACAAGCAGCTTTGGCAAGGAATCAGCTTCCTAATCCCAGGACTCTGGTGGCTGTTCCTGTAGCCAGCTGAAGGGTGAGGAAGAAAAACAGATTTCAAGAAGTCCACTTTCTCTCTTTTCGAAGTGGATACAAGGGACTGACGATTTTTCCAATATTTGGTCCTTTGTATCTCATGTTCCTCCTGGCCTAGGTTGTCAGCCCTCTGGGAGATGGATAAGAAAAGAAGGATTCTTACTTACTCCCAGATTAAGAAAGAAGCAAAGCAACAATTCTAACAGTAATTTGAGGATGGTATTGCAGCAGGTGTTTGCAGCATGGCAAAAACCCCCCCAAAACCTCAGCTTTTTGCTGCAAGTAATTACAAGTAGCTTAGTAGACTGTAACTCTGAGAGAACACCATGTAATGTTATTAGGCAAAATGATAATGTCCTTAATTTCATGTTCAAAAGCTGAATGGTTCTGAAGGGGTCTTGCAAAGAGAAATTAGGTAGTTATACTGGAGTAAGACAGAATGTTGATTACCAGCAGTGAGGTATCCAGATTTGACTAATGGCACAGTTATTGTATGCATAAGCCCTAATGGTGTTTAAGTGGTTGCTAGAATGAATGCAATTAATGTAATTTATTTGTCAACATCCAAACACTATAATACTCAGATGGGAGGTCCCTTGCCTAGCACATAACCCTATGAATATTTTTCAGTGTCTCTTTTGAAAAGTACACAAAACCAGTGACTATGTGGGTTTTTGTGTTGTTTTCCTTTTTTTTCTTTAATTATTCTCATGTTTTAAGGGGCATCATATACATAGCTCCACTAAACTGTTTTTGTTTTGCGTGTTTTCATGGATTTTGGAGGGATATTTTAGGATGTTTTAGTCTGCCTTGGCACTTGAAGACAATACGTTGTGTCTATTCTACATGTCCTGAGGTTTTTTTTTTTAGAGAGGGGGATCCTCTAGATTGTCTGAACTGTTGTGGGGTTAATAGTAAATTGACCCCTTTCTTAAATTATTTCAGTGATTGATGGTGATCTATGCTCAAAAAACCCCCACAAACACCCCCCCCCTCCCCCTGGTATTTCTAATGTGAGTTTCTTTCAGCTAAAAGCTGGAGTTAATCATCTTTGATATCTTGTCAGGCTACATCAGAGAACCTTGTGTTGGTGGAGAACTTTCCCTAAGTGTGACTGGGATGTAATCAAAATCTTTGAATGACACAGATAAAGCTTCTGATGGTTCTCATTGTGTGTCTGTTGCTTTTGATTTCACATTTTTTGTAACTTTCAAACCATTTCAATATTTTCAATCTGCGTTATTTGGGGAGGGGTTTTTTTGTGAGGTTTTTTTGTTTGTTTTAAATATAAAGACCTCACTAATATCAGATCTGAGAACAAAGCACTTGTGGTGTTCTTGCTTTATATTTTTTTGACTTATCCAAGGAGACAGGAGCATCAATCCTCTTGAGAGATGTTCCTCCAAGTGTGTATAGCAGCTCTACTGCAATACTCTCCCCTCTCCTTGCACTAATATGAAAACCTCCCAAGCTTTGGCATTGTTCCTCGCTGACTCAGAGAGAAAGAAGAGTCATTATTCTTCTAGTGATGAAAATTGATTGATGTATTAGGGTTAATAGCAAACCTTTATCAGCAGGCAAAGCTTATCAGCTTACATTTCAAGTAAGTTATTCAAAAATATTGACAGGCTCTCTAAGCTACTGCTGCCCTCTGCACTGAGGACTGACATGGCAGGACTGGGATGAGAGACAGTTGCCTTTCAGTCTGGGTCCAGATCAATTACCTTATTGTGAAGCCACCAGTAAGAGATCTGGGTTGTATATCAAACTTCAACATAAGTAGCAGCTGTCAAAGCCATCAGATTAATTATTTTTCGTTAATAATTTCTTGTTCAAGATGGAAAATCTTTCCAAATCAAGGCATAGAGAACTTGAAATTGTTGTTTAGAGCAGTGGACACATATTTTGAAGGTTTATAGATTTCACAAATGTTTGTTATTTACATGCTATTTTTTTTTTTTATTGTAGTATCTCCCTGTGATAGCTAACAACACAGTTAAAGCTTTAGGAGGAGATATACCAATGCAGTTCCCTGATTAAGAAGGGAGCTATATAAACTTATATAACTCCTTCCTCTTTATTCCTCCTGACTTGTATGGCTCGTTTGACGGGACTGTCCTGTTTAAGAGAGCTACAAGTAGCATGGAATTATTTCTTGTAAGACTTATTACTAGAAATGGAAGGATTTTCTTTGTCTTCTTTGATTTTTTTTCTTTGTCTTTTTTTCCTTCTTTGTCCTTTTTGGCTAGAGAAATGTAGAGAGGGAGAAGCATAGATAGCAGGGAAACCATTTGTAGTAGAACAAACAAACTGCTACTTCAACTCTCTTGTGAAAAAATGAAAGTCTAAAATTTCGCTCTGATTCAGAAAGACTAAATTACTAATGGTTTTTAAAAAATCTGCTATATTGAAATAATGTATCCTCATGCCTATGTGCCTCTGAGTTCCTCATGGCATCTCACAATCTTTGAATTGCTTGATGTTGGTAGCTTGATCCTAGGAAAACCTGTAAGAAGCTTTACTTAGCATAATGGTCAAACTCTACCGTGCATTATTTCCCATGCCTGCAATCTATACAATGATAAACCTGAGGTGCTTGAGTTTTTACCTCCAGTAATCACAACTAGAAAACCACAAATGGGCTTTTCATTTCTCCCTTGTAAGAGCTATAAAAACCAAGGTAAACCATCCTGCCAAATCACTTTATAGGGACCTCACTTTCCTGTTCACTAGTTTTACTCCAAATAATTAAAAGCAGCACTCCCGCCCTTCCCTGTGGTTTCCAAGGAATTCACAAGGTGCACATGCTCCATCTGAAGTCCTGTGTGAGACTGAACTGGAGATCCTTGGTGGGTTCATAGCCCAGGGCTCCTATGCCTGGGATTTGAGCTACAGGGTCCATAAAGTCCCCTTCTCCAGAAGATGGAGGCTTTACAATGCTGAAATGAGCAGCCTACGTAAAATTTAATACAGTAATGAAGATGAACTTAGTCCTGATACTTGTTTGTTTGTTTGTTTGCTTCAAATAGAATTTATCATTTTGATGCCTCTGTAAGGAAAAGGTGGGCTGAATACTTAAATCCATGGGTAGGTTGTTTTTGTTTTGTTGATTTTTTTTTAAAGAACATATTTCTGTCTGTAAAAGGTCTTTAAGCATTCTACATTCTCCTTGCTTTCCAATTAAGTATTCTGGTGTTTCTGATGTGGTCCTCTGGAGTGCTGGAAATTGATAGGAACAAGAATGCATTTAATACCTGGCCTGGTGTCTTGGCAGCAAAGCTTAGCACTCCAGTGTGGGGAGTAGCAGGTTCAAGACCAACCCCAGGAGTCTTAGTACTTGGACTGGCAGAGGGCTGGTGTAATGCACAGACAGTGAGCTCATTCTGCAGGTGGAGTGTTCAGTTGCATTGATCTTGTGGCAAACCCAGCCTGCTAAGGTTTTGGAGAAACATTGGCTCTGATGTGAAAGGAAATTGTGCTGCCTTTCCCTGTCTTTCCACTAGTTTAGCTTGCAAGCTCTAATAACATTAAAACATACTTTAAGCAAGAAGGCTGATGAAACTACAGAGACACAAAGTAATTTCCTATAAATAGTAAATACAATAAGCAAAACTCTAATCTCCCATTAGGTAATTGTATTTTCATGGGGTCAGCCAACCTCCCTGGCCAGGTTGAGGTCAATTCTAAAATATGTGCATTATACACATTAGGCATCTGTTAATGAAGCATAAATTTCATCAGCAAGCTGGGTGCCAAAATCAACTCATTTGGGTACATGGTTTGCATCTACACTGTTGTCTTATGGATTTGTTCCATAGCTGAAACAGCAAGTTTGTGTAGATGTTATGAATGTCATGTAATAAGGGGGAAAAAAGGAACACCACAAGCATCACAGATGAGCATAAATCTTCTGAATTTTGATTAAATGAAATCCAGAATGGAGTGGGTTCCAATATGACAGTAAATAAAGGGTAAGGAAGAGATCATGTTGCCAGAGCCAGGAATACCTGGTCAGAGTTAGTAATTTTTCCATTTGATAATATCTGGTCATTGCTAATAATTATTTCCCTTGACAAAAGATGAAATAAAAAAAGCTAATAAAAAAGCTAAATACAAACCAAACCCTCCATTTTAGAGCGCCATTTCTTAGAAGGGGTTCAGTGGGGCTTCACTCCAAAAATTCACCAATATTTTGCTCGAACCACCCTGGTAGAGCAGCAGCAAGATCTCATCTATTAAGGAAGAAGCCCTCATGCTTACTTCTCCTGCCAGCCTAGGGTGCCAAACATAGGATTTTGTTCCCAAGAATGGTGAGCCTAGAAATGAGCATGGGTTGAACAACCCTAATACCAAACCTTGTGATGATGGTACCATAACACTCTTCCCCTAGCAAGCATGTAAGCAAAATTACTTGTCTGCTTTGGAAGTAAGCGATGTGTGTCCTTTCAATATGTAGGCTGGAATACTGCTTTGCTTTATTTAAACAACACAGGGTCTAGGGACAGAAGGATTTTGGCCATTTTTAATTGCCCATTAAAGTGGCAGAAGTGTTTCAGAGTAGTAGCCAATTTAAAAAGGAATATGAAATAAAATATATTATTCAGATTTTAGAAGCATTTTCCTTTCATTCATTAAGTTCCCATAGCTGAGCACTGGATCATTGCGTGCTTTGGCAGTGGAAAATAAAATTTCAGAAAGAGAAAACTTTCTCAGTAGCACATGCTGGAACAACATTACAGGCTCCAAGTTGGGTTAAGCCAATTGTAAGTTTGACAGCAGAACAGCAGAACTATATCAGTCTCTTTGAACAAGTAATCCAAAGAATTTACGTAGAAGCATGTGAGCTGCTCTCTTAGTTTTGATTCAGTAACTTTCATGTAAAGCAAAGGTGAGATTTTAGTAGGCTATAGAATGAGCAAATTATTGGGAAAAAGATTACACTGTGCCAAGAATTGTCCTGCAAGGCATTTAATCCCAGTGAGACTGGAAAATGTGTGAGGGGAAAAGGTGATCTCTTAATTCATTCCTCTTTTCCAGTGGAGCAGAGAATGGGTAAGTAGAGGAGCTTAGTCCTTGTTGTTCCTGTGTATCCAAACTTCAGGCAGAATGGAACTGAATAACAGATATGTGGAGAAAGGTAGGAAATATATATAAATTGACAGTTCTTCATTAATGGAAACTAAAAACATGAAGTCTTTTCTATGTGTAGAAAATGTAAAGCACTCTGAGACCCACAGAACCCCATCCATCTTCTTCAGTGGGCGTTGGGACAGTGCAGACACCACCCAGTTGGAATGAGGTTACAGGGAACTTTCAGAGAGGCTGTTTCCCTTCTCCTGCAGGTAGTAGTGTTACAGTCTGAGAGTTAAGAGGCTTTGCATGAGTACAATTTGAGAAGAAGCAGATCCTGATTGCCTTTGCAAACCAAAGCAGTGAGACAACGTAGGTTTTAATACTGTTAGCTCTAGGTTAAACAAGACTGATTCCCTTTTTGAAAATCTCTGTACTGTTCAAATTAATGCCAATAGTATCATTGGTTTCTTGGGGGAAAAAAATCAATGACATATTTCCCCCTTTATCCATCTAGCTCTGGGGAATGTAATGCTGTTGAATATGCTGGCTTTTGTAAGAGATGTAAAACAGAGTCTGTGATCATTTGTGGTCATTAAGGATATATTTTTTTTTTCATTTTTCATGAATAGAGGTGTTAGTGAAGGTGTTCTGGCCTAATTCCAGCTCCAGTAATTGGATTTTTAAATTTTTTTTTTTCCACCTACACACATTCCTTCAGCAGTTGCATTTAGTTCCATGTGTTGGGCTCAGTTCAGCGTTGGTATATTGGCTCCCCGTTTTTTTAGCTAGACTGATGCAAACAGATACTTAGACAACCATAAGCTTTCTTTTCCCTCCCATATAGCCCTTTATCCCCAGAATATAATTAGTGCTTAACACAGTTTCTTCAGATGTGCTTTCAGCAGTGTGTCTCTACCACCTCTCCAGCAATATTTGATAGGGGGACATTTCTAGAAGCCAATAGTCCGTAGGAACTCAAAAGGTGAATGGATTATCCATTAGGGACTGGATATTGGTGGCTGAGCCATTCTCCTGACACACTGATTTTTAACCCTGTAGTGGCACACAGGAACACTCAATTCAGCTTGTGGCAGGAGGTGTAACCCACTGTGTGCTGCACAGTTGGATTTGTAGCGATGGCTAGTATCAGCAAGAAATAAAGATAATTCTGTCTCTCTGTGTAATCTGGTAAAATGCTTCCAAAATTCATCAAAGAGGAGATGAGCAAACTGAAGGCAAAAGTACAGTGTTAGATGGGAGAAAGGAAGAAACATGAGGCACGTGAAATGCATAAGAAACTGAATCAAAATATTATATCTTCTGCTCTTACAGATACGAGGAAATAATGGAAAACAAGGGTGCTGCCTTTCTGCTGCTGTGCCTAATTGAAGTCACAAAGGATGATAAAAGGTCAGACACAGTGCAAACCTCTCATTTTTCATCTAGACTGAATAGTTTCCAATGTGCTGTGTGCCATCAGCTATAGCTGTTCTACCCTACTTTATAGAGCAGCTCTTCAGTCAGGCGTGAGGTATCCCTGAATGCTTAAACAGCCTGGGAGTGGCAGAAGTTTGATGAATTTCTAAAAATGTGGGGTTTTGTTGTTTCTGCAGAGATCAGCAGAGTTAGTATACAGCAGTGCAACCAAGCTCAGAGATTTCCTCAGACATTCCTTGTCCCATGTGACTCCAGGCACATCTCAGTTTTAAATCCACAGGTAAACCCTTGCTTCTACACCAGAAAAAGTCCATTCACTCATGGGAGAGTGATTATGGATTGTCATATGTTTAACTAGCCTGGAAATTCCCCCACTCCTCCTTGGAGTTTGTTATTAAACAGTAGAGTGCCCAAATTAGAACACAGAGCAAACCCCAGCACTAAAGCCTGCAATGAAAACTTTATGTCGGGTGCACCCTCACACCTTGGGTGACAGAGAGTGTCTCTGGCCCCAGGCTGTGACAATCAGTAGGACTGGAGATCACAGAGAGGCACAACTAAGAACAGGTATCCAGGACAGGTAAAACCACAATACACTGGGAAAAAAAAAAAAGTATGGCTCTTATAGAGATTACTCCTGCCAGGAAAGTAAGTGTGCTTGCTACTGAAAAACTTCATTGTAGGCTATCAAGGGTTAAAAAGCATTTGAAAACCAGCTTCTATTGGACTATTTTGTTTGGCCAATATCTGACATGGGTTGTACTGAGCACATTTTGCCACCTGGCCATTTTTTTTCCTGCCAAGCTATTCACTCAGGCTTGTGGTGTGAAAAATAGATGTTTAATAGTCAATGAAGTACTATAGTGGGTAATAGTTTATAAATTTCCATGACTTATTATGCTCAGCCTAAGTGACTGTTTATTAAGTGTATTTAAAGCCCCCCATCTCATTAACTTACAGTACTGGTGATTCCCTCCTCACGCCACTGCTGTTTTTAATGGAAAATATTCACACATCTTTCTCCTAGGGCATGTGAAACAACCCTGTGGAAAAGAGACTGCCTGGATAAGAACAGGACATCATACTTGGCTAGGTACAATGTGTTCATAATTTCTGGAAATAAAGTGAATCTGAAATATGAGATATATATGTTGAGAACCAAAAAAAATCTATAAATATCCTTTGTAAAAAATACAGCTGCCAATATCCCGCCCTTTTCTGCTTTGGGTTCACAGTGAATGACACGGTCAGTTTTATCAATAAAGCATGTCTCATGTAAAAAAATATTAAATCAATGACTTAATTATGAAATACTGCCTTTATTTTCTTAATGGATTCCATGGTACTTCGGGGAAATATTACATACTAAGGTTAAATAAATTCTCTGCTAACAAAAAACAGGCCCAGTCTTAACTTTAGGGATCTATTATTAGCTATGCAATAAGTAGGTGTGTTTCTGTAGCAGGGAAAGACTGCTAATTATAAAAGGACATGTTTTGTTCCCATATATTAGCTTCTAGAATGAAAAAGGTCATTGGTTGCTCTTGATAAGTTCTGTGAAATCTCTCAAAAGGATCCTGCTGACATCAATAAGTGTCCTTTTGTCATACATAACATTTTAGTAATGCTGTGTAAGTAAAACTCCAGATTAATCCCTGAGGTAATTCCAATGAAGCTACTAGGAACAAAATACAGTTAAGTTTGGTCATCTAACACTTGGCTTCATGCTGTTTACATCAATTTCTTGAAGATCACTTGGAAACTGAAGACAAAAATGAGATAACGGTACTATGAAAACAGAAAAATTGGTGAGTATTATGATAATGTGAAGAGATGGCTCTAATAAAGGTATAGGAAGTTGCGCATAAAATCCCCTCCAGTAGAAAGCATCTGAGGATACAGTTTTTCTAAACTGGGATGTTAAACTGACACAGATGTTACAGAGGAGCCCTTTCTATAAAATTTCAGATGCCCTGTCTGGAAACAGCCACGAACATCAGCTCAACCCACAGCAGCAACGAGTGGAGCAAGAGCAGGGCCACCTGTGCTGCAGGGAGTGAGCAGCTTTCTCCTGGCCTGCTCCCAGGTACTTCCAAACAGCAGATATAAAATACATGCCCGCAGTATTGAAGGAGTTAATGTGACACTGCAAAATGAGCTTTGCTATTTGCTGTTTTGTTTGGCCAATAGCTGACACAAGCACATTTTGCCACCTGGCTAATTTTGTGCTGCCAAGTTATTCATTCAGGCCAGTGGTGTGAAAAAGGAGGCATTTAATAGTCAACAGAGCACTATATAGGGTAATAGTTTATGATTTTCCATGACTACTTAGATGCTGCTCAAATTATTCTTGATTGAGCAAATTATTCTTTTTTAAAATCATCCCATTCATTTATTTACTAATGACTCTATCCCTTCTCTCCCATACACCATTTTTTTAAAGTGGGAGCTATCAGCCATTTCCATGTTTGAGGGGATTTAGCCAAAGGAAAACTATGAACTTATTACAGCTGAGATCACAACTTTGAAAGACCTTTTGCCAGGATATTGGGGTTTGAATAAAAGTCCTTTCTGAGCTTTCCAGGGAGTCCTGCACAGGGGTGAGGTGAACTGGAGATAAACCTTGACATCTTGGTTCAGCAGATGGGAATATTATTCCTCTCTGCCCCCCAGTTATTTTATTTTTTTCAGCAGGTGGTTTCTTGGTTGGTTGGTTTTCAAGATGAACCACAGCTTGATGGGGTCATTCCACTGGGGTCACCAGCTAGCTGAAAATCCTTCAGCCTTTGCTGACAGGGAATCCTGGACAAGGCTATCCAAGATTAGTGTTGGAACAGCAAACCCCTTTCTCGGGAGAGCCTACCTGTTAATAGACAAGTTATTTATGCCGCAAGGTGCTGGTACAGGTGCTTAGATGCATGCCAGAGACAGCATTTTTGCTCTTGTGTGTACTTCCTGAGGTGCTGGAAGCAGCAGGAGAGGCAGTCCTTTGCCAGTCACAGCAAACACACAATGCCACTCTGTGTGAATTGATTTTGCAGATTTTGGCTTATCTGTGTTAAACCAAAGGGAGGAAGGCAGACCAAAGCATCCTGCTCTACAGATGAGAATTTATTAAGCCATAATGCCAGAAGTTGTCAGAACAAAATAATGCACACTTTTGTGAGTTTATCTGATGTCACATACTTTAGACGAACACTGGTGTTAATATTCATTGTATGGTTTAATTGGTTTGATACAGAATAGCAACACAAGTGTAGTGAAATGCTTGTTATGTAGGTCTTCGTGTTGTTTCAAAGTCTTTATTATTATGACAGCAAAGTCTTGTTCATTAAAGTTTCACAATCTATTTTCATTAGGATGAAACTGATTCTGTAAATGAACAGTTGCTCTGAAAAATCAAACCCTTGCAGCTATCACAGGGGAGGTACAAAGTCTGTATTAATTATCAGGAATATGGTGTCGATCGAAGATGTTAATTGCCCTGATGGTTAGTTATTTGGGGAATTGCCATGCATTTCATGCAGGGATAATAAAAATGAATTTTTAAACAAAGAGATCTTAAAATAATATATAATCTGTAGAGAATACCAACATCAAAGGCTTATCTCAAAGCTTTGAATTTTATCTTTGTGGTCCAAAATGTTAAAGATGAACTGAGCAATATTTCAGCTGGTTCAAGTTAGTGAGAGGAAAACAAAACAAGAGTTAATTAACTGTTATTACAAACCTTTTCAACTTTAATTTGACTTTCAAATATTAGCATTTATCTATGAACTATGCTTCTGGGTTTGACAAATTAGCTTTCACAGAACAAGTTTAATTAGGCTTCATTGTGCTTTTATGTCACTTTGCACAGTTCCAGACAATGAATGGATTAACTTACGAAAAGTCATATGTTTAAAAGAATTTGTTGAATGCTAAAAAGGTTGAAAAAGTTGCAAAGCTTTACCAGCCTAATGCAGAAAAGATGCATCCTGTTTAGCATGATAACACGCATTCTTTGCAGAGAACAGCTGGTGCTGACACACACAACCCTGCCTGGCTGCTCTCAGCATCCACAGGCTGCCACCACCCCCTTCCCATCCCATCCCACCCTGGGAAAGTCTGGAGTGTATGTTTACTACCAAAGCCTGATACCTGTGAAAGACAGGAGAGGGAAGAGCTACAGGTGCACATGACATGACTAAGCATGCTGATTCTCTAGCTGGAGTAAATAAACCCAGGGTGAACTTGTATTTCTGTTTTAATTTTTCATTTATTTCCTTTTTTTTTTTTTTTTTACCAGCGGTAAAGGACTGCTCCATATTTTTGCCATATTTATGAGAGATCAAACAAAAAAAGGGAGAATAGCAACTGTGAGACTGAAGCAATACAGGAAATTGATTTGTCTCGATATAGTCACAGGTGAGAGTGGAGAGCATTGTAGAAAAGCATAAATGTGAAGTTGAGAAATGTTGTTGCTCCTTCACAAAGGGATGGGTCACTTAAGAACTCACTAAATACCGATTTAGTATTACAGTAGGTACTGCCCATAGGAGAGCTTGTTTTGTAGCTGAGTATTAGACCTTTTCTGTTTTTTTGTCTGACTTCTCATCGTCCGCTCTAGCCGCACATGTGCTTTTCTGCCCTGTGGTGTTAAACTGCTTTTGTATAGACAAGCTAGAACAGTCAGGAGACCCTGAAGAGATCTAAGTGATCTCTTCAGAGAGATCACTTAAGAGATCTAGTGAAAATTGTGCTTGAGAAGAGAAAGCCATGGCAATCTGTTTTGTGGAGAGAAAGAAGAACAGAATTCTTCTGGGGATAGAGCACTGTATCAGACTAAAGAACATATTTGTGATGGCTGATTGTGGGAAGACAGAAATAAATGCTTTTAGAAACTGGCAATGCTGAAGCAGCAGCAGGTTTGTGCATGTTTGCCCATCCCAAATCACATAGCACTTTCCTGGTGGCCAGTGCCATTTAGGCTAACATCAGACTGTGCTAACTCATGGTTGGCTGACTGCCTGCACATTCTTCCAGGAGTGATACTGCACCGGGATTGTTCAGTCAGGACATTTACACTAAACATATCCTGTATTCCATGGTCAAGAAAGGCCCATGCTTATGTATTGGTTTAGTAGCATAATGCCAGTTAGGAATTTTCTCCATGCAGGAGCATGGCCTGGGAGGCCCTTCTAGTTTCCTGACTCAATGCTGAGAGTGTGTCCTGTTGGATTTTGAGTAGGAGTGCTGTTGGACACTGGGATACTCTAGCATGCACACAGTGTTTGATAAACAAGAAGAAAGGTCATATGTGAGAAAGTAACAAAAAAGGAGTTTAGGAGGATAAGGAAGACAAAATAGAGAAGCAGTGTGATGGACAGAGCCAGAGGCAACAAAGGAGCCATATTAAGCAGCAGTGAAAACCAAACAAAACTGGAGACATTGCAGAGGGGAGAAGAAATGAGTCAAAAAATACATGGCAGTGCAGCAATAGCAAGCTGAAATGAAACCAAAGAAACAAGCAGCAAGCATCAGGCTGCCACTTAAATCCCACTAAGCAGCAAGATGAAGTATGCTGTAGTGACCATTTTGTAAAGGGTCCTTTAAATTCAGGAAAGAGAGGCAGTTTTATCACTAGCAGCACATTATAAGGTGCACCTTTTCTTCCCTCCCTACTATCTGGCAAGTGTCAGTTACTCTATTTTTCTGTATGCCCATTAATGGAATTTTCCAGTAACTTTGCACAATTCGTATCAATATACAAAGCAGAACTCTGGATGAAACCAAGGCAGGAACAAAATAGCAGGAATATTGTAATATGCTTTTACACTTAAAAATCCCATTCCCCTTATCAGGATTTATGAGTGTTCAAGAAAGATAGGCCCACACTAAACACCTTTAACATTATCTTATGTTTTCCTAAAGTCCTACTAAAAGTAAAGATAACATCTATATGGTTATATGTATAAAATCTGGTTGGAAAGTGGAAGAACAGTTTACAGAATACTATAAAATATTTGACATATTTTCTGTTTTATAAGGTTGAAAAATGCATACTGTTTTCAAAATACAGTCATTGTTTTGCAAATCAATTTTTTTTCCCTGTCCCTCATATTTTTCCCTTTGGTACTGAGTCCATTAAAATCCATATTGTCTACACATGCTTACTTCCAACTTTCCTCCTGCTTTCAGTCTCTCCTCTCTGCTCCAGCTACACTGGGAATTTCATAATAAATAATAATAAAAGAATTTCCTTCCTTTGGAAGCCCAAGAAATAAAGAATACTTTAGTTCCAGAGTACAAATTTACACGAGACTAACACCTTATTCTGCTAAGGAGCTTTGACATGTAAGAATCTCATATGTAGTATCTTGGTCTGAAAATACCTTTTAGTGCTCTGTTTGTTATGTATCCTGATTGATTCCAATGAGAGTTTTCTGAATAAAAGCAGTTTAAAATATTAAATAAGGATTTCAGGATTTGGTGTGCTTACATTGAAGTCCCCAGTGCTGGAAAGGTTTATACATTTCCTTTAAATGTGTGCACTGTAAGTATGTCCTTTGAAGTCAGTGGGACAAATCCTCAGCTGATATCGATTGCTACTCTTCCACTGATTTCAGTGAAGTGATAACATTTATTGTAGTTGAAGATATATCCCGTAGAGACTGAATGCTATTGTAAAGTTGCATGCTTAGAAGTTTTTTCCACATTTACCCCTAGACTATTTCCTCTCTGTTCCCAGAACTGTCAAGCAGCCTTTTATAGTATTTCATTTCCCTACAGCACTGACATGAGTTCCATTTCAGTGATGGAAGAGAATCCTATACTTCTGTGGAGCATAAAATGTTATAAACAAAAGGCAAGTGATAAATTGGACCCACACACTATGCTTTTCTTACATATTTTCTGTGTATAAAGTGTGCTGCCTGTACTGGTATGGCATGCTTTCAGGTATGGTTTTCATATGTGAAAAGACTGTACTTCATGAGTCATTTTTCACTCCCCTGAATTGTATGTGGATTCTGAGAAAATGTGGTCATTGAATTATTTTATTTTTGTTTCCTGTTGGAGGGTGAAATCAAGCAGGACTTTTTGTCCATGTTGTCATGTCTGACAAAAGGCTTACACGGACAATTTATAGTCCCAATTTATGACTATGCAGCCTCTTCTCTTCATTCAAGTGCTAGGCTGATTTTAGAGTGTGTTGATCTGAAACCATTCTCTGACACTTTCCCATATTTTCTCTTGCAACTTCTTGCATGCTCATATTGTGCCCAGTGGAGCTTGGTTGCGTGTAAGGCCACAGCCTACACATTTTTTACAGCTTATTCTTTAAGTTTCTCTAATCCTCTGGATTTTGTGCCTACAGTGCCATCAAAATTACTCTAGGTTGACATTCGTGGATTTTTTAATAGATCCTAGGAAGTACCTTGGGAGGGAAACACAAAGAAAGACATGAAGCTATTTTTCCAGATAAGCTTTTTCAGAAGATAGGATGAAGCATAAGGGGTGGTAGTGGGGACAGTTGTTGAGTTTCTTAGAAGACAGCCATCTGCATAATAAAAATACAAAAAAAATTGAATTTAAACTCTTCAATACTTGAAAATCTTGACAGATGACAGGAAGAACAAACTTCAGCTGTGTTTGAGACAATTGAGAAAAGACAAGATATCAGACTTAGCCAAATCATTTTGACATGGCATAAGCAGAACATGAACCTAAGGCTCAGAATAAGTCTTTTACTGCTGAATCAGGGAGTATAAGTATTTTCACACTTCTTTTCTGGAAAACACCGAAACGATCTTGGGTAATTAGAAACAGTAGCCTTCCTTGTAGACTCAGCAGTATATGAACTCTACAGCTACCTTTTTGTCCAAAGCATGGTTCCCAGAACCCAGAAGGCATGGCCCAGGGCCAAAACCCCTAACCCACCCTTACTCAAGGGAGGAATTATGGTCTCTTGCTGAGGGAAGAATGTGTGCCTCTTGCTTCTGAGGTAGCAACAAATGTGACTGTACTTAATCCAGGGGGGTAAATCTTCCTTTCCATTGTTTTCTGGAAACCTCTCCTGTCAGCTTCAAATGCCAAGTCAAGTGGGGTCCAGTTACCTTCATCCAGGAACTGATTTGTTGGATGAAAATGGGCATGATAAAAGGGGATAAATATAGATCCTCGTATCTTACAGGGAGGAGGATGAATTATTCCCCCAATTTGTGCGAAAATTTAAAGAATGGAAGGATGTATCCTTCAGAGATATTAATCCCTAACAGATGTACCACTGCAAGAACTTTGGGAGGTATTTATTCTGGAGACAGTTTGTTGTTAGCAAATTGTGCACTTTGCTCACGGTAACCCATTGTTACTGCAGATTTCACAGGTAGATTGTCACCCATTTGCTGAGTCGTTTTGTGCAATCTCTAAATCATTGCAGGCCATCTATTTGAAAAGTGTTAGTGGAGGAAGCATAATGTGCTTTCATGGTAATGTAAAATGCATTAGAAATGAATTGCATGATGCTTACCTCTCAAATTACAAAAAAGACAATGACACCCATATATGCGAATGCAAATTATATATAAAAATATCACAGATGAATCCCTGAGCTGTAACACTTGTTCATTTCTATAAATATTAACACATCAGGATTTATTTTGACATACCACTAAGATAAGTGCTAGAACTGACAATAATAATGTATAATTTATGTCCTCTATATTACCTTAACATCACTGTGCTTACATTATTGCATAAATTAATTTAATGTTTCTGACATGCAGCAGATTATTCAAGCATTTGTTCTTTTGTCTTCCACTGGTTTCTGTTGCTGTTTTCCAAATTACAGAATATTATTATACTCTAATGTTTATTTTATGGTACATACAATTCATAAAGTCACTTTAAAGTTCTGAAAGCTTTATTTAGCACTCAGATAAACATGTGTCGTTATATGATGTGGAAAGAGCATTAAAGCTTTTGTATATTAAATAACTTTATGCTTGTGATGCAAATTGACAATAGCTGAGGAGTGCAAAGCTTAGGAGAAATTGAATCTTCAGCCTGTTCTTTTAAGGTACTTGGGGAGTGTGTGGTTGCTACTGTGGGTGTCTCATGTGAGAATCTCTCACAAATGCATGTAAAAAGTCCTAGATTTATCAAAAAATCTGTTGGTATTTGTTGGTCTGAGCTACATGTCTGTCCTCACCTGTCCCATGGGATAAGCTATATGTAATCAAATGTGCATTTTCGCCTGGCCAAAAAACATACAGTGATGTGCCTCTTGCATTCCACTGGTGATCATGAGGCTGGAATTCAACTTTTCATTTTACCCCCTAAAAAGGCAGAATATCCTCTCTGGACTTGGAGTATCTTTTCTCTAAGTTAAAAATCCATATCTAAGAATTGATAAATCAGCGCCTTAATTTCTTTGCACTCAATTAAAATGAAAACTTCCCTAAAAAAAAAAAATCCACCAAAACAACAAAACAAACCAAATCACACAACAGTAGCATATGTTTAATTTCCTCAAACAGTTTTGACAATGCGTAATTGAAAGCATTTAAAACACTGAATAACTGTTACTTGGTAGCAGTTGTGCATCTTCACTAAATCTGGAGAAAATAAAGTGTGATAAAGCCAAGCTGTTCCCAGCCCAGCCCAGGCCAGTAGCCTGGAGAACAGAGTGGAGGATTCCCAAGTTGAATCTCTCAGACTCTCTCAGTGCCCTTTTCCTGGGGCTAAAGGAAACACAGCATCACATCTTGTTGTAAGAGCTCCAAGGTGTGAAGGGCAGGACAAACATAGCACACTGTGTTTTTCCTGGTGGATCTTTTTGGCTGCTTCCCTTGGTTTTTAAGTCTTCATAGCTACATAATCACTGCTTGTTATCATAAAAAAAAAAAAAAAAATCAAATGGGGGTACTGGTGTTGTTCTAACTCCATTTTGCATGTACTCTGAAGAAAATGGAGAAGAAAATAGATTTACATTTTAAAGGCCAGATTCACCTGTGTAACGTAATAGTCTTATGTGCTTGCTGTAATATCTAAAAGCGCTATAAGCCTCATGGATAACCAACTAGCTATTAGATAATAACCTCCAAAATGAATAAATTTTTTTCAGCGCCAATATTAAATAGCCAATAATTGGAAGCATTGCAGGCTTGTTTCTTGTGCTTGTTTACTGCTTTTGTTTGGATATTGAGTAAGTGTGGGGCTTCTCTGAAAAAATGCTGCAGAAAGGCAGAGCAAAGGTCAAGATTATGTGTCAGCAATTTGAAAGAGGCAGATGTAATATATGGATATAGTAATATATAAAAATCAAACAATACAATCACTGGAAAGACCCACTAAGGGGTTGGGCATATGAAATTCCATTGCAGCAACCAGTTTTTAGGCACCTGATCTTCAAGGTAGACTCCATAACCCTAAATTATACCTCTGGGTAATGACTAAGGAAAGTCAATTTTCTCAAAAAGATAATCTTCAAAATAACTGTCATCTGTGCAGGGAGCTGCTAAAGCCATGGAAGGGTGGTTGCACTGTTTGTTCTGCAGCTGTTCCAGTGTAAGGTCCCAGGAGATGGGTAGAGGTTTCCATCAATAGGGATCCCCATTGCACAGTGGTGCCTCCAGCTGCCTTTCAGGATAAGTGTAGCCTTACTGAGGGGCTGACTCCTTGCCAGCTCACATCCAGATGATGTGTAAACACATTGCTCATCTCCTGGGAGATTATCCTCGTCATGGTGATAAAAATTTCATGGTCAGGGTAAGTTCTATTCCATCATCTCTGAACCCCTGTGCCAAAAAGGATGCAAGGTGCTTAGCATCAGAACTGAATTCTTTATCTTCTAAGAGGAGATTTCTGAGGTTTAATTTGATCTCTTAAGGAACAATTTTGTAAATTACCTACAATGACATATCTGGGATAGGAGGAAAAAAATATTTTTCAGAATTGTCATTTATTAGCTACTTGATATATTTTCAAATCTCACTCAAGACTTTTACTCTTTATCAATGCAACTTGTTGAATTTGTTTGTTTGAGGACAGCAGCAACGATATCATTAGTTTGCTGTGCTGAGGAACTTTAACAAAGCAACATGTTTGCAGAGCAGCTCTAAAGCTCCTGAGTATGGGAGCCTCCTTGGAGATGCTGGCTATGCCACTCTCAGTGGTAGCTGACACAGAGCAAAGTGCCCTGCTGGAATTTAATTGCTGCCTATGTATTTGTGTATGACACCAAACCCAAAAGCAGGCCTACTCAAAGGATGCTAGGAATTATAATTTCACACTGCTCTGATTATCAAAAGTTCAAGTTAAATGACAGATTTAAATGGGTCAATTTAAATCAAAAGAAATAACACAACGTTTTAAAAGGTAGTGTATTTTGTTGTTGTTTAAATCAGCTAAATATAGAAGTATTAAAAATAATATTTCAAGGGAAAAATTNTGCGGGACAAACACAGCACACTGTGTTTTTCCTGGTGGATCTTTTTGGCTGCTTCCCTTGGTTTTTAAGTCTTCATAGCTACATAATCACTGCTTGTTATCATAAAAAAAAAAAAAAAAATCAAATGGGGGTACTGGTGTTGTTCTAACTCCATTTTGCATGTACTCTGAAGAAAATGGAGAAGAAAATAGATTTACATTTTAAAGGCCAGATTCACCTGTGTAACGTAATAGTCTTATGTGCTTGCTGTAATATCTAAAAGCGCTATAAGCCTCATGGATAACCAACTAGCTATTAGATAATAACCTCCAAAATGAATAAATTTTTTTCAGCGCCAATATTAAATAGCCAATAATTGGAAGCATTGCAGGCTTGTTTCTTGTGCTTGTTTACTGCTTTTGTTTGGATATTGAGTAAGTGTGGGGCTTCTCTGAAAAAATGCTGCAGAAAGGCAGAGCAAAGGTCAAGATTATGTGTCAGCAATTTGAAAGAGGCAGATGTAATATATGGATATAGTAATATATAAAAATCAAACAATACAATCACTGGAAAGACCCACTAAGGGGTTGGGCATATGAAATTCCATTGCAGCAACCAGTTTTTAGGCACCTGATCTTCAAGGTAGACTCCATAACCCTAAATTATACCTCTGGGTAATGACTAAGGAAAGTCAATTTTCTCAAAAAGATAATCTTCAAAATAACTGTCATCTGTGCAGGGAGCTGCTAAAGCCATGGAAGGGTGGTTGCACTGTTTGTTCTGCAGCTGTTCCAGTGTAAGGTCCCAGGAGATGGGTAGAGGTTTCCATCAATAGGGATCCCCATTGCACAGTGGTGCCTCCAGCTGCCTTTCAGGATAAGTGTAGCCTTACTGAGGGGCTGACTCCTTGCCAGCTCACATCCAGATGATGTGTAAACACATTGCTCATCTCCTGGGAGATTATCCTCGTCATGGTGATAAAAATTTCATGGTCAGGGTAAGTTCTATTCCATCATCTCTGAACCCCTGTGCCAAAAAGGATGCAAGGTGCTTAGCATCAGAACTGAATTCTTTATCTTCTAAGAGGAGATTTCTGAGGTTTAATTTGATCTCTTAAGGAACAATTTTGTAAATTACCTACAATGACATATCTGGGATAGGAGGAAAAAAATATTTTTCAGAATTGTCATTTATTAGCTACTTGATATATTTTCAAATCTCACTCAAGACTTTTACTCTTTATCAATGCAACTTGTTGAATTTGTTTGTTTGAGGACAGCAGCAACGATATCATTAGTTTGCTGTGCTGAGGAACTTTAACAAAGCAACATGTTTGCAGAGCAGCTCTAAAGCTCCTGAGTATGGGAGCCTCCTTGGAGATGCTGGCTATGCCACTCTCAGTGGTAGCTGACACAGAGCAAAGTGCCCTGCTGGAATTTAATTGCTGCCTATGTATTTGTGTATGACACCAAACCCAAAAGCAGGCCTACTCAAAGGATGCTAGGAATTATAATTTCACACTGCTCTGATTATCAAAAGTTCAAGTTAAATGACAGATTTAAATGGGTCAATTTAAATCAAAAGAAATAACACAACGTTTTAAAAGGTAGTGTATTTTGTTGTTGTTTAAATCAGCTAAATATAGAAGTATTAAAAATAATATTTCAAGGGAAAAATTCAATATTTTAATAGGGTCATTGTTTTCCTGCTCCCAAGTGCTTGAGATGCTGGAATCTCTTTTTAAGACAGCTTCCCATTTTCACTAGAGTCTGCTTTTAGTAGTGGTAGAAAACAGAATATTCTCCCCCACCTTTTTTTTTTTTTTTTCTTATTTTGATCTAAAATAATCCCTTATTTTACAATTGTTTTTTTCTGCCTTGCCACCAGCAATAGTACCATGGTGGGGGTTTTTAAACTAAGATTAAGGACAGAGGAATTATTGAAAAATCAAAATACTGCTTTGCAGACACTGATGTGGAGCAAATTTTTCAGATTTTTAGTGATGAAGAGGCACAGGGGAAATAATATTCTGTATCATCCAACTACAGAAGTTACAGTCTGACTAGAGCAGAACACTGTCTTAAATCTGCAGGGAAGCAGTCCTGCCTGATATCTGATGCAGGAGCCAAAATTGTTTCCCACAGAAAAAGGAGAGATCCCATTTTGAAAGAAGCCTACAAGCTGGAAGCCATAATGCTTGAGAAAGACAGAAAAGCTGAATAAGGGCGTGTAGGTGGTAGTAGATCAGCACTTTCAGCAGCATATCAGAAATGCCATGCTGCAGAAGTCCTTTAGGATGAGACACAGGCAGCTGTGCAAAGACCATAACTAGGTGATGGAACTGCAGCTGATAGCAATTATTATCACAGGCATCAGCTGAAATCAGCACTGAGCTCAGAAACACAAAGGCTCCATGGAGAGTTAAGGGAATGCAGAGAAGGTGATGTGCTTGAGGTTGCCAGAGAAGGAGGAGGTAATAGGATAACTTAACTTTACTTCTAAATTAATCAGTGTTCTCTGTTACCCCTACAGAAAGGTGTTAGGATAAGAAAGAAAGGAGGAAAAAAAGGAGTGAGCTTCATGACCCTGGAAGCAGCATTGGAGGAGCCAGTTAACTCCTTTGGTTGGTTGGTTGTTTCTTTGTTAGCCATGGCTGCAGTATCAGCCCAAGGTGTTGACAAACCAGTGTTCCGATGAGATTGAGAGTGTGCCCATGCTTGAAAGTCAGTGATGGCAGCTCTGTAAATGTCTCTAACACCAGAGATCCCAAGTCTGGATGCAGCTGTACTGGCAAAACTAACTCCCAAGAGAGAAATTAGCTATGCTGGCAAAAGTTCAATTTTGCCGGTAAAACCACATCTATGTTAGGGCCTTTTGCCAGCACAGCTGTGCTGGTTGCAAATCCCAGGTCCTCATGCCCCTGACTTTCTGCAAACAAAAGTTTAGTCTGAAATTTGCCTCAGAAAGAAAATAATAGGGAGATTCGCTTGTATTGATTCAAAGCTACTTGTTTTAATACAGAAAGTAAGGCAAAATCTCCATAAGGGTATAGTTTATTCAGTCTCTCTTCAGAGCTTTTTCACTTGCATTTCTTAAATGTTGATTTT
>WBMY01002789.1:98595-113446 GCA_013397315.1 Donacobius atricapilla | reverse complement strand
TTTTTTTTTTTGAGTGTGTGTGTTTAGCACTTTAATACCAAATCATCAAAACTGCAATCTGGTAACCTGAACCACATTACAACTTCAATGCAGCTCTGCCTCATTCTGTGTTAAACCACAGTTCTTTGATAAAAAACATGATAAAGAGCTACATTGTACAAAACACAGTACAGCCAGCTGCAAATATTCCAGGGCTATCCAGTAGTAAATAGCATAAAGTACAGAATGTGTGGAGGCTAATGCTCTCATTCATTCCTGGATATATATATATATTTAAAGTAAGAATCAGATGAAGAAAACCATGTAAAATCTGCCTACCATCAGCTGAAAGCATGAAGAAAACTGAGTTTTTATCACTTATCTGCAAAATGAGAACACAGCGCAAATATAGATGTATTTTCAGAGCTCTAAACTGGATTTAAGACTGAATTAAAGCTTAAGATTCTTTCTCCTCCGTGCTGCAAAAAAATGGTGTTGGGCCCTGCTTTTTGGAAGTTAAGTCATACTGATTTTACCACAATGACTGAGAAAGAAGAAGGGTCACAGAATCATAGAATATGCTGGGCTGGAAGGGACCCATCAGGATGTTTGAGCTCAACTTGTGGCCCTGCACAGGACTCCCCAAAAATTACAACCTATGCCTGAGGGCAGTGTCCACTTGTAGTGTCACTGAAATATGTTTTATAAAAATAAATCTTCAGAAAATGTGCATGCATAAAGGAACTAGAAGATGTAAGCTGTCTCCTAAAGGCCTGTGTAATAAATGGAGTTGATGCACAGGACCTGTCTGCTGAGATTGCTTCTTGGTGGATCTGGTGCAAATTCTCTTTCCAAATGGGATAAAAAGAAACCAATGAAGTAGCTTTGAAAGTGCACAGACACACACAAGTACACCAAGAACAGGCTGTTTATGAGCTCTTGTATTGCTGAGCTAGGCTGATACAAAGGACAACATGAAAGCTAAAAGCAAATAATTTCAGGAGTACAAGAACGATGGTGGACTGGTTTGCAGTGGAACTGCATACAATGCTTGATAGTGAAATCTGACATTTTCCCATGGTTTGGAAGGCTCTCCCGTTTTACCCTAGGGTTATCATCCAGTTTTATTCAAAAGGAGAAAATTATTTTGGTCTCCTGAGTATAAACTTTTCTAGGGACCAGTAAGTGCACAAGCCCAGTCTGGAACTTTTCCTTCTATTGACAGCCTGTTTTCACTCAACATGTCTTTGATACTAGCTCTGCTTGCAAATGTGCTGATGTGGGAAGCTTTGGTGAAAAACAGATAAACAAATGTGATTGCATCAGCCTTGTTTTCTGGGGAAACCAGGACTAAAAATCTATTTTCATATCTCTATGTACAAAGAGTGCTTTGGGTGACCCCTTCTTAAAAAAAAAAAAAAAAAAAAAAAAANAAAAAAAAAAAAAAAGATTGCTCAAGAGGCAAAATATCCTTCTCCAAAATGTTACCTGAGTCTAATACGACGGTTGTAGGAAAACTCTCTCTTGCCAGCAATATCCTGAAGTAGTGCCAGAGGCTTGCTGGCTTTGAGACATGTTGGGAGTTATTCATAGCTCAGTGTGGGTACCTACTAGCACTGGAATGTGCAAAGTGATTTTTCAAAACCCACACAGAATCTTCAGAAGGTGGTCATATTTGATGCAGACTTGTCATGCTATAGAGCCTGTGCATAAGAAATCTTAGCATGCATAAATAGTGCCAAAACTTGAAATTCCAGCCTTTTCCCAAGGAGTCAATTCCCACAATGAGACTATTCTTTCTTTTCTTTTTTTTTCCTTTTCCCTCTCCTCTTTTTGATTTGTGGTCATGCTGTGGCCAGAAGATGAGTAGGAAGTACAATATTGTATTTTTGACGTGGTGAAAATTACACTTGTATTGCTGTAGATCTGAGTGAACATCTGTGATGTTTAGTTATGGTGGTAGCACCAAAGCATTAAAAAAGATATTTCTGCACAGTCACAACTTGTCAAGAAGAAAGCATAAACTCAGGTTTGTTTAACTGGTTTCTGGTTTGTTTTCCTAGAGCTGATAACAAAGTCTAGGCCTAAGACCAACTCTCATGAGAAACAGCACATCTGAAATTCCATTACAGTTGTTAACAACGGTGGCTGTTCCATGGAATTTTAATGATGATTTTTTTCTGTAAAAATAGGAAGCTTTGTGAGTAGATGGAAATGTAGAAAATTACCTGTTTGAATTACTTTTTGTTCTTAAATTGTTGTATTAATGTTTCAGAGGGAAAAAACTTAGAGAAAAATACCAAGTAATAGTGTGAACGGGATGCCAAAAATCTATGGAGCATATTCAGAAACACTACAAGAGGCTTGATTCTGTGTGACAAATTATGCAGCAGAATACATAGATGTCACACTCTATGTGACATATATATGTATATATATATAGACTGTCATGATACCTGATTGGGATCAGGAAAGGATTTCCCATATTGGCTGAGGATGGGTAATGAGCCCATCTGCAATGGGGATCCCTATGGATGGAAACCTCTACCCATCTCCTGGGACCTTACACTGGAACAGCTGCAGAACAAACAGTGCAACCACCCTTCCATGGCTTTAGCAGCTCCCTGCACAGATGACAGTTATTTTGAAGATTGTCTTTTTGAGAAAATTGACTTTCCTTAGTCATTACCCAGAGGTATAATTTAGGGTTATGGAGTCTACCATGAAGATCAGGTGCCTAAAAACTGGTTGCTGCAATGGAATTTCATATGCCCAACCCTTTAGTGGGTCTTTCCAGTGATTGTATTGTTTGATTTTTATTTATTACTATATTCTTATACTTTATTTTATACTTATTCTTATTTTTTATTACAATATTCTTATATTTTAAGTACTGGTTATTGAAAAAAAGAGTGGCAGCTGTGAAGGATGAAGGTCTCTGATGTGCCATTGGAATGGTATAAAGACTGCAGAGCAAAGGTGTGGGAGTGTGTTGTCAAATATTTCTGCCATGGAGTCTTGGATTACTAGTTAGAAAAACATTTATTTTTTAAAAAATTAAAATCTGCACACTTTTTTCTTTCTGTCTAAAAATATTCAAGTAGTGAAATGGATTCTGAGAAGCTGTACTTTTGAGTTCCTTTTGATTCTAATTTGCTGAAGATGATTGTAACCTGACACTTCTCCTAAGTCTCAGGGCAACAGATCTCTGTATGCATTTCTTTCCATGGTGATAAAATAATCTCTAAACAAAAGCCTGAGGTTTTAGGGGACCTTTAAGTCACAAAATTCTTCCAGCCTCTGATAACATTAAATAAATTAAGAATTTGTCTGTTCTTCTCACCATAGAGATACATCCCATATGTTTGTTGTGCTTATTGTCAGTGGAGAGAGAGGTCAAACAGCTATTCCTTCCTGTACTGTTTTGTCTCAATGTGCAGGAGATATGTCAAGGAAGTTTGGGGTCTTGCATTCCAGAGGCTCTGTGGCCAGGAAAAGGGTTGCTTGCTTGTTTTTTTCTTCTCCTTGTGGAAGGTCCATTGAAGCAGCCTCTGTGTTAGAAAATAAACAAACAGTATTTTGGCAGTCTTTTCAGATTACGCAAAAAAAAATTAAGTTTTCAGGAGATCATTGAGATAAATAACTTCTTTTCTGCAATAACTTCTTTTCTGTGGTTCATTATGTGTCTGTAGACATGATAGAGCAATTTGAGCCGGCCTTGATTAGAGGTTAAACAGATGGTTATTCCCTTACTTGCCTTGGGGCAGATGTACCTTTCCATGCTGTCACTTTTTGTTTGAATTACCAGGTATGAACCAGTAAGTGATGTAAGGAAAGATCAATCTGCTTTTTCTTTTTTTCTTACATGAGAGATTATGGTGCTGGTTTACAGAAATTCCTCAACACATGATCTTTTTGATGCTTTTCCCATTTAACAAAGGTGGGTTTCTTGCGCAGGCCTTGGCTCCTTTCTGCACCATGGCACCAACTCGCACCAACTCTGCCAGGCTGCCTGCCCTAAGAGCTGGGGTGTGCATAGCCCATGAGGCCACAGTCTGCAGCCTCCCAGCCCTTTGGCAGGGCATGAGTGCAAAAAGAGCTTTCTTGCTCTAATGGCTGAGAAAAGCAAGCGCAAGTGGAACACACTCTGCAGATCAATTCTGCATTGCTGAGTGAATGCTTTCAAAAAATGTTTTCTTTGTTGCCAGTTTCCTATGCCGTGGCTTCCAACCCTTCTGGCTTGAAAGGCGAAGGCATTATTTCAAAACCTTTAGGGTTTTGGAAATCAATAAATGGGGAAGATTCTATGCTTTGTTTTTGAGCAGCACAAAGGGACAAAAGCCACCCTATCTGGATGCAGACGCAGAGAGAGAACATAGATGGGTTTTATTCTGTGTAAGCTCCAGTACACAGAGCACCTCCTGGTGAGAAGAAGGGATATGAGAAGAGAGAATGGTGAAACAGTTGTAGTCTGCATTTGGTCAATGATCTCTGGGGGCAACAAACAAGATAGCCTGAGACTGAAGTCTGTTCTCACTTCAGTGGAGCAAAATTTGGGGTTCAGTGGAAAGGTGCTGGTTTTCCCTTCTCTTTCTTGGGCTGTCCTCCATGGAAAAATTCCTAGTTTTAATAAATACACTCCAAAACTGCTACTGAGCAGGGTGATTTGGGAACCCCTTATGTGGGCTGTAAGACCTCTAGCGGAAGAACACAACTGGAGAGTATTTCTGGCTCCGTATCTGGGGAATCTGTGGTGAATCAAAGCAGCAGGACATACTTGCTCTCCATCCTGGCGAGGAAGGACCTGGCCGGTAGGGACAAAACTCTTGCTGATACCTTCACAATGCATGGGACACCCCAGTGCTGGGAAAATCCAGAGACCTGATGTGGAGAAGGTCAGAGTGA
This sequence comes from Donacobius atricapilla, assembly GCA_013397315.1. Lineage (NCBI taxonomy): Eukaryota > Metazoa > Chordata > Aves > Passeriformes > Mimidae > Donacobius > Donacobius atricapilla. Next base: position 108,562 of record WBMY01002789.1, on the reverse strand, counting down.
AATCCAGAGGGGTTCTTTGTGCTGTGTGTGTGATGAAAGGCGGTTATCAGCCTGAAAGCCCTTCCCTCCCTACATGGTGGGAATGAGATGCTCCTGGAAGGTGGACAGAAGATAGAACAAAAAAAGGAAAAACAACTGTAATGGGAGAAATGAAGACATTCTAAAAATGTAAAATATGTATTTTTTCTAATCAGATGGAGCTGCGAGATTAACTCCTTTCTCCAAAGTTACTAGGATAGTCTCTCTATTCTATTGCATCCCATCCGCCAGTCTAGCTGGCATGAGTTACATCCTTTACAAAATGGACATGTGTGGTAAGCAGAGCTGACCTGTAAAATAAGAGCTTTCTTAAACGGGAAATGAGGAAATCATTTGGCTCCACAGGCAAGCTTGCAGTCTCCTTTAAAGAAAGTTTTGTTTTAGACTTTCCAAAAGCGATAGAGGGAGGCCTTGCAGCAATTCCATAATTTTAAATATTAAGGGTGTAAATTTCATAAAGCCTCAAACCATGCACAAGGCTTAATTTTTCCATATTTTCAAGATGGCTTGTGCATTGGCTAATGAAGTTCAACTTTGCTTCTGATGTTTTCAATTTGAGTTTACTTTCTAGTACATCTTTCATGTCCTACCAGTTGGTTTCCTGGGTTACAAATAGGGAACACAATAGAGACATGCTTACATCCTGTTATAGATGCTTCTTTAACCTTTGACTCTTTATGGATGTCCTTGTTTCCTTAAAATTATTTTTTCAGCATTTATAGAGGGAAGAATGTACAGTCAGTCTCTGCTAATTTTTTTAGAGGTAGTTCTCAAAATGAAGGATGGTGTGGGACTGACACTTATGTCAGGAACTTATTCACAAATCTGAACATTGGCTCAGAATTGCGACTGCAGTAAGAGCTGCTTGCATGACACTTGCTGGGACAAATGAGTGGTGTGTTATTTCAGTGTATTTTCTTTAACAATTGCCAGAAGTAGAGGTAATTCAGAGAAGAGTCTTTGTCTCTGTGACTCTGCTGTGATAGGAAACCACCCTGAAAACAGATTTTGCCATAAACAGAACTGAGACCAAAAAAATAATATTCCCCCCGTAGTGAGTGTAAGTGTTCTAACTGACACAAAAATAAAGTTTCTATTTTGGCTTGTGTCATGTTGAGCTGTTTGATAATTCAGTAACTAGTAACAATTGTGTGTGTTATAGGCATACACATTCAACAGGATCCTTAAATAAATTACTTGCATAATTATGAAAAATGGGAATGAATAATTTGTTGTCAAGTAGGTCTTTGCAAACAGTAATTTACCCAAGAAACTCTCAAGGACAGCAGGGAAACAGGAAGGAAAGAAGAGAGAGGGAGAAAAACTTAACAGCAGAGGAAGCAGACTAAAGAAGTGAAGCTTCAGGAACACTGAACATTTGGGAGCAAATGGGATGAGTTTGCTATGAGTAGATTCAGGTTGAAAATCAGGAACTAAACTAACTATGAAAGCAGTGGGAGATTAGCACTGCCTGGCATGAGCAAAGGTCCCTATGGACCAAAGGTGCAATTTCCCAGATGGAGATTTAGCCCTTTCTGGAAGACCTTATGTGAAGTGTACACCTATGAGGCCAGGAGCTGATAGTCCAGGCAGCACTGTCATATTCTGTGTTTCTGCAGGAGGTTTCTGCATATATTGGTCCTGTATCTGACTTGGAACTGAACAGAAAATAACCCTATCATACTTATTTTCCCATGTTAACTTGCAAACCTGAGTATGAACAATAGACAGGCAAGGGTTAAACTGAATGCTGTGCAAAAAAACCCTCAAAATACTCATTTATTTCCAAAAACATGTGATTAATAATAGATGTCAGAGCAATCATTATGAAGCTACAGTTCATCTTACATGCAGAAAGTGGTAACCTCCTTTACTAAGTATTTCTAGGTTTTGTCATTAGCAGCTGCTATTTCATATGCAGTCACATAGTAACTCTAGACAGTAAGTGGTAGTATTCAAGCAGATTTAATCAGTTTTTTTTCAAGAACTTTTCATGTGAGACCCAGTCCTCACCTCTAGTGGGAACTGGCAGAAGTACATGGGCAGAATCTTTATTAAGGTTGTTATAGTTCAGCCTGCAAATTTGGTGACATTCTATTTTGAATCTTTGTATAGATCCACACATGAAAATTATACTGATTTTATTTTTTTTTTAAATAATGGACAAGTTTGTGCACAAGCCAGTTGATTCCCAAATCCATCTGTTCAAACCAATATGTTATGCTCTGTAAATTAGGAAACTCATGAAAAATGAAAAGTGGTGTTATCATATTAGAGAATTTTGCTCTCTTTGGCAATACATACATAATGCCAGCTCCCATAATCGACCAGACTTTCCCCTGTACTTTCAGAAGCCTGCAGGCTAAATGGAAGTGAATGCAGTGGGCATTATGGTCTTGATTATATGGTGTATCCATTTTCATATCCTGGATGTCTGACCATAGCCTCTGGGCATCTGTAACAGAGGAGTAGGTCCTACTAACTCATGCATTTGTTACTTGTATCCGCACCTGCACTTTATATTGGGTTGGAGCACTTCTGCTATTAAACCTACTCTAAGAACTATTTTGGGTAAGTCACCCTGAATGGCTAATTCTGTTCTGGCTATTTGGTTTCACAGGTACAGCTCCTCATTAGATCCCAACTATTCTTTCCTGAGAATGCCATGCTTTCCAAGTACTATTTTCATTCCTTTTGTTCACTCCTGTTTCTCTAATAATCAGTGTTCCTGTGGGCACCTAAAATCTTGCACAAGCTTAAATCACTCAGAACAATGTCTCACTATTAGGTTCTTACCATGAGAATCTGAGGTGCCACACAGAAAAATAATAAAAGTATGTTCTTATGGAGACAGAATTGGAGGGAAAGGGCCAAAAGAAAGGTATAGAGAATTTGTATTTTACTTTGTCAGTCTTCTGCAAAATGATATCTTGCTTTTCATCTTAAACTCAATGTTTCTATTGTTGGGAAGAAAGAAGTAAAAGAAAGGAAAAGTTTAGTTTTTCTACCAAACATAGAAAAACTAAACTTTTTCTAGAATTTTGACTTTTTGCTCTGTGTTTCATTTTATCCACATAACTTTATGTCATTCAGATTTCAAGAGGACATATTTTTCTCTGCTTTTGGGGAAAAATCTTGGTGGTGCTAATAGGAACTAACCAAAGCAGCTGAGAAGTATTTTTTGGTGGTTTTTTTTTTTTTTTTGTTTTTTGTTTTTTTTTGTGACATGGTTTTCTTTCTCATCTTGAAAGCCCTGTTTACTTACTTTCTTCTCCTGTACCTTGTCACTGAAGTAATTATTTTTCTTCTCAGTAAAATGTTTTCCTCTAAAGCCGGGTGAAGCCCAGTTATTAATAGCGTTGCTAGTGAACACATAGCAAAAGGCTTTCTTGGATCATGGGTGTTTGAAATTTTCATTAAGAGTTTTGTCCCCAGAAATCTGTTTCTTGAGAGCTTGGGTATAAAATAATATTTAAACACCAATTGTGGGGAATGGGATGATATTGGTGTGAAGTTTTAAGTTGTTTTTAATTTGTGGGATATTTTAAAACTGATTTCTCCTCAACAGTAGTATTTTTAAACAAATGCATTTTTATGTGGAGACCTGAGACTCTTTTCCCAGGCTGGCTTGCTTTATCTAGTTTGGTGGGCTGTTTTCCTGCATGGAGACAGGCTATGGTATTTCCATTTGCAAAGGTTGAAGATCCAGTCCTCTTGGCTGGCTGTGCAGAGGACTAACTTTCTGCTGCTGGACTTCATCAGTGGTGGTGCTGCTTGGTGTGTGCTGCCCCAGACAATTTGATTCCTTTTGAAAAGACTTTCTGACAGTCCCTGCTTAGCATCCTACAACATTCTTAACCAGGCTACTGCAAAAGATGAAGCTCAAGACGTGTTTCTCCATCCTGAAAGAAAATTGTTCTATCTGTGTGACTCACGTGCCTACCTGATTCTCCTACAAGGCTGTGCGGGCTTGGGAAACTCATGAAAAATCACAAATGAATAGGCTGATTGAGTAAGGATGAGAGATGAAAGGTTGTTGTGCTAAAATTATCCTGTGGTAATACCAGAAATTTTGTGTGTGAGTTGGAGCAGTTGCACTCGACACGATCTCTCCACAGGAGAGGCAGGCTTTGCATTGAAGCATTCTTTGTTTCCAAAGCCAGAAAAAAACAAAGGAAATATTCTGCTATTCCCATTTTACTGAAAAGAGCGAGTGAGGTATGAGATGTTCAGGTCAGAAATGCCCAGGACGCACATGATAACGTAGGAGACAGAGCTTGAAGCTTTGGTGTCCCAGTCAGTGTTCCGAAGAAGGACCAGTGTTTAGGAGGCACATGTCCTGAATACTCAGTTATTAATAGTGATTTACATAACAGCATGTAGCCCCATTTCAATATTACAGAATAGAACTCGCTCTTTTGCGAAAATGACCTGGATTTATATCAGCAGTAATAAAATACTGTTGCAGAGAAGGGCTGAGAAGAGTGGGGGGAAGGGAGTATGAAACTAAAAATAAGAAATATGTACAGTACATAATTCTAACAATGTTATCTGAAAGACTGTAAAAATAGACTCAATTAGATATTGTCAGAGCTTTTTTCTCTGTGCAGCTGCCTAGCCAAATATGACAAATTTTCAACAATATAAAAGTTCTAACACAATGCATGATGCATTGTACTGAATTCATTAACACTTTACTACCTTAAACATCATTGTAAAGAGGGAAAATAATGTAAGAGAAGCTTGTCATTTTTTGTTGTTGTTCCTTTTGTTTCTGTGACATGTTTGGAATTGCATGCCTGCGAGAGTTTTGTGATCTAAATTTAATGATCCTAAAAGGGATTTAGTAAGATATTGTTCTTTTCTCTTGCAGACATCCCTAGGCTGAGTGCTACAGGAAAAGTGCAACTCAATTATACAAAAAAAATTAATTTATCTTAAAAATAAAAAAGCCTTTTCATGCAGTATTTCCACAGGGATGTTGCCTTAATGTAGAGCTTTCCTAGCTCTGCTTTGCAACAATTTATTTCCTTTAGAAAGAGAGTTTTCATGCAGTGCATAGAATATCTATGTGCACAAATGTACCCCCCTTTCTGTGAATAAAGACATTACGATGACAGTTGATATATTTGGCTTTGATTTGGCAATGGAATCTGCAGATCAGATCTCTGCTCTCATTCAAAGTTGTAAATTTACAAAATTACTGAAGTGGATAGCTGGTCACAGAGCAGGTATCAAAACCTTAAAACCCAGATCTTCAGCATTAGACTGAAACTTTTGGTCCAGTTCTAACCCAGGTTTTTAGCTACCTTTCTCTTACAAATACTACACTTGAGATAGATAGATAGATAGATAGATAGATAGATAGATAGACAGAAAGAAAGAAATTTGCAAAATTATTGGGCATTAATTTGGAGTCAAAATCAGGAATAGCATGTAGAACATATAAATTAAAATAATCATTGGTTTGGGCATGCTGTTGGGCTTTAAGTTTATTTTTTGTGGATAATGTGCTCTGCCATTTCCCTGTGGCTTGGCCATCACACTTGAACTACAGAGAAAGGAAACCCCCAGGAATGAAGAAGAATCTCATGCATTTTTGAGAGGAAATAATGCTGATGACTGAGAAGACATCACTTACTGGGCCATATAATAAATTCATAAATCTCTTATTTCCTCATTTGTTCCAGTTTAGTGCAATGTGTAATTCTGGAAAATGATATAGAGTAATGCATGCCAGGTTGGACAAAACTTAACTAGGGTTCTTTTGCCTTGCTCTTTAACCGTTAGCCCTGGGCATCAGGAAGGGTATTTATTCTGTATTCAGAGCATGAGCAAAGAGGATTGCTGTAATTACTTAATCAGGATGTGGGAGGTCCTACCAGTAGTTTCTGGGAAGTTAGACTAGAAATCCCTTCACTCCCAACAAGGAATTCATAGAAATTCATAGCTGTGTAGCTCCAGTTTTCCTGTTGCTGAACTGTTGAGTGTCAGATTGAAGCATTGCTATAGATACATGTGTGGATTCTCTCTGCTTCTCCTTTCTAAAGTGAACTTGAGAAAGCTGCTGCTTCTTTCTGACTCTGGTCACCATCGCTCAAGGTATTTAAGAGTCATGCAGACGTGGCACCTGAGGACTTGGTTTAGTGGTGGCTTTGGCAGTGCTGAGTTAAAGGTTGGACTCGATGATCTTAAAGGTCTTTTTCCAACCTAAACAATTCTATGAAAACTGGGAAGGAGACATTGGAACATAAAAACTTTGAATTTATATATCTCTGGGATATTGTTCACAACAATTGTTTAAACATTTCATCTTAAGTTGTGGCATCATGCCCTGAATTAAACAGCGCTTAATGTGGAAAAATACTGTTCCAGTCAAACACTGAAGAGATTAATCCAGCTGAAGAGAGAGTGGTGCACACTGCCCACTATATGATTGGCATGAAAGAGCAGGACAATATTTATTAGACAGTGCAGGCAGTAAAAATGATGCTGGCAGTTGGGAAACACCCTGTGCCAAGGCAATGTTTTCATATTTCACCTCCTTACTTCCTACGTGAATAAAACACCAATCTGCACAGGGAAAACCAGCAGAATAGCAGAAAGGCCAAGACCCCCAAATCAAATTCAAAACCAAACAACAACATAAAAATACCCCTAAACTAACTCCACCCACCTTCCCCACCTGGCATCTGGGCATCTACCTGAAAAACTAGAAACAGGCTGGCCAAACTTAGAAGTATTTCAGTCACCACCAATATCATGGGGCCAAAATGACACACTAGTTGTTCTAACAGCGCGTTAGTTAGAAAACTAGATATTATGGAAAGCATGTATTTTTGCATTGTAGAAAATAAATGTCACATTCAACATTCATGACAATAGACGTAAGAAAATTAACTATCCCAGCCAAACACAGTATAGCATGTGTCTCACTTTGGAAGAACTTGGTTTATGTGTCATGGTGGAAAAAACACAGTCAAAGAGCAAAATTATTTTATTTTTTAAGATGTTGAGGGACCTTTAAACTCAGTCATTTTCTGCATAAACTTACCGAGTTCATTCTTTGTACCATTCCCCACTGTGTAATGATTGCTTCAGTTCCAACTGAGCTGAAATTAAGCCTCTGTCTTCCCCTGAAGCTTTGTTTTCACAAAGTCTGTAATTACAATTAAATTTCAACCATGTACATTTGCATGTGTTTGTGTATCCTTGTGAAGCCTCCTCTCTGGCATTGCTATGTGGCCATTGCATACACCTAGGACATGCTGACATCTGCTGAGGATCTTGGCTGATACAGAAGCCAGATTTTGGTTCTATTTTTTTATTACTGTTTGCTAATACTGAAGTAGTCTAGTGCTTTTCAGAGAGTAAAACAGCAGCCTGCTGGAGGTATGTGCTACTAAATTACATGAAGTATGTGCAGCCATTTCTGATTTGGGAATATGCAGTTTTCTAATCCTTTATTTAGGGATACAAGGCCTGATATCCAACAGAACTAATAACACTTCACCAATCTGCCTCAATGTTGATTTATTTACCTTATGAGTTTTATGGTAAGATTCAGTGGGAGCAAGAGGGAATGGGTCTATGTTGCACTAAATTCTGCTGATGTTCACTAAGGTGCTCTTTGCTGCTTTTTCAGCATTGCTGAGGACTTTTAAACAGTTGAAGGATTTCTGTTCTAGGGAGGTTTGGGTTTGAATAGTGAATGAGTCCCCCATCATAGTTACAAAAGTGTCTGTTTGTTAGAGCTCTCCAAGTTCCTTCCAGATAAAAGATGCTAATAGATGTAAGATAATCTGCACATGCAAGAATGTCGTCATTAATAAATATTGAAGGAAAAACAGCTCTCTGTGAACGATGTAAAATAACACCAATGAGTATTTAATCTGCTTTTTAAATTGAATTTTCAGCTTAAAGAGGGAAACTTTTCTTCTTGTCTGAAAAATTAAAATAGAAAAATGAATATTGAAATGTATTGGCTTGGGATTTTCAACGCAGTTTAAATAACTAATTAAGAAAAAGTTGCAGGGAGGAAAAACATTAAAATATGCAATAATTTATTTTTAATAAGTGTAAAACAGATTATTTTAATTACTGCATCTTTAAAAATATGGGGTAAATAAAATGCCTTAAATTGTCATTCATAGAGATTTGGAATTGAAGTGTAGAGATTAAAGCCTTTTATCAGTAGATGTAGACAAAAGACTTAATGAATAACCAACACAGAAATTAACTGAAATGACAGCTACATATGTTTTTTGCTTGGTTTCCCAAGTCCTCTGACATTTTTTCCCTTCTTTGGTTTTGTTTTTCAGAATAAGCTGTTAGCCAGGTGAGGTTTCATGGTATCTTCTGTAACACTATTTTCTTTATTGAAAGATTTCAAGCTGCTTTTAAATTTGCCTCCTTGCCTTTAGAATAGCAGCTACCTTGTTGACCTTCTTCCTGCACAAGGACTTGAAGGTAGATTCTAGTCTATATAATTTTTTACACTTAATTTTCAGTCACACAGATTTCCATTGAAACCTTTGTAAGCGACGGTGCCAAAACCACCTAACACCAATCAAGCTTTGGCAAAGGCTGCACACCCTTGCTGGAGTTAATATTTTATATTACTACATAAATGTTGGGTCCAAGTGCTCCCTATTTATTGTGCAGCTTTTTAAAGGGGTTTCAAGGAGCCATCAGGCTGTCTGTCAGAGCATGAACTCTGTTCTCTGAGCCTGGGTGTCTCTTGGAGAGCTCTGGTTGGTAGTGAAAACTTCTCCCTTTTGATGCAACAAATTCCATGCAGAGACAGAGCACGGCAGAGCCATATTTTCTGTGTGGTGTCAAGTGGGGGTAAGGCTCCCTTCTCTGTGCAAGCACATGCTTTTTGTGGACTTGCTCAAAACCATCTAAATGACATGCACTCTGTGTTACTCCCCTCATGTTTACCCAAAAGCAGAGTCTGACCCTGAAGTGCTGTATTTGTCCTGGTTGTTTTAAGGTTGTAGGTTCAATGTGCATAAATGAGTAATTGTCCTTTAGAGGCCTGGGCTTTAGTTCACCCTGTTAGGGCTGCTGAGCCAACAAGCACAGTAAGAGCTGTACTTTGGCATCATCCCAAAAAGTTAGAGGTCGTGAGCCAAAAACCCCAGGAAAGCCTTTTAGCTTTCCCGTCAGCCCGGTGTGCTGGAGTTCAGAGCTGCTGATCTCACCTGGAACACGACAGCAGCAGGAAAAGTGGGGGAAGGGACAGCTCTTTCCAGGGAAGAAGTGTGCAAGATCTCCATGTCTTCCAGCAGCCAGGGAAGCTGTCCTCCCAGCAAGCAGGGAAACAAACAGGAATGTTTTGCCTCAAGTTTTTTATGAGAAATGTTTGTTCTCCTGTTGGCTTGTTCTATTATGCCTCTAACTTTCCTGCTTCTTTATGGGGGAGAAGATGTGCCAAGAAACCTCTGTCAGTAAGCCAGAATAGTTCTGTCATATCTTCCTCTCATTTTAGCACTCCAGCTATTCTTCTAAGTGGGGAAAAATAATTTGTGAGTCCCTGGCAGTTTTACCTTTTTTTAAGGAAACACGAAAGACAGGAGGATTTGGCCTGATGGTAGCTGAAAGCACTCAGGCTTCTGCCAGGATTTAATTCCTCGTGAACTCTGACCTGGAATGAACACAACATATGTGCTACTGTTCCTCTATAATTTAGCATCCCTTTTTCCTGTGTGGGTTTTTCTCCCACTCCCCCCTCCCCATCTGTTGCTGTTAAACCTGGCTGGGGGGTTTATCCTTTATAACTGGTATCCCTGCGAAGGAGAGGCTGTCACTGTTTTTACAGGCCTCTCAAGGCTCCCGCTAAAAGGTACTGGAGCTGTGCCTTCGCTGGCCTTGGCAGTGGTGCTGGTTTTGGATCCCAAGGCCTCCAGTTCAGTCCCCAGCCCCC
>WBMY01002789.1:2253-98588 GCA_013397315.1 Donacobius atricapilla | reverse complement strand
TTAGATTCCTCACAAAGTAAAAAGGCACTCCTCGGATTAAAGGGACTGATTGAATGCTGCTGTGTGGACCACTAATGCATTACAAGGGTACTTGGTTCCTCGGCAGGAGCTGCTGTGTGCTGCTAGGGGACTTCTCAGGCGGTGTTACTTAAAAATTACGTGGTGCTACACCAGCTCTGGGACTTGTAGATTTGCATTCATTCTGCAGCTTCATTAAAAATTTTAACTGGGACATATTTAGACTACTCAAGCTGCTTCTATAGAGTTGATTATTTTGTCTTGTCCTTAGAAAACAGCTTATCCTTGTGAAAATAACATATAAATTGTACTATTATATTTAGTGCTGCAAGCTTTGCTGCTGCTGTTTAGTTTTCTTTTCCTTTTGAAACTGTGGAATTTCTGACAAATAATGTCTTCTGAGTTAAAGTCCATCATAAGAAGAACACGTTCTGTGTCTTTTCCATTTTTCTCACTGAATTCAATGAACCTCTGTCATTAGCATGGTTATTACCTAGGGAATAAAGAAAAGAGAGAAAGGATGCTTCTGTGAGGAAGACACAAGATAGTTCAGATCTGTCATTTCATCCAGAGAAAGTATTAAATCCCTGCGTGCGTCCATTCTACCTATAAAGGGCATAAAGTAAGATCTGCTCATTCTGGAGCATTGTTTGTGTCTTAATTTGTTGAAGAAATCTGATTCTTTCCTAAGAAAGCTTTTCTACAAATACAAATGCTACTCTCATGAGCACAGGTGTTTTGTGGTTTTCTGAATTCTATTGCAAAACACTCTCCTTTTGGGGAGTTGTGGTCAAGAATCTATGGTTTAATTGTCAGTGTTGAACCGCAGTAAAAATATATTGTGTAAATATTTCCTTTTCTAGCACTCAAATGTCCAGAAAAATCTCTGTAAGTGCAGGAGCAAGGAAACTTTGCACGTTATTCCATTCACTTCATTTTACACGTGAAAAATCCAGTTTATCTGAAATTGGATAAAGCTGCCACAGCATTTTTAGTGTTTGATGGCATTTGAGACTTAATTTCTCCTGTGAAAGCACTGTTAGTTTCTGTGGAATTCTGCAGGTGCTCTGTGTTTGTGAGATCCAGGAGGTCTTAAATTTAGAGATCCTTGTTACCGTCAGTTTCATGCAAAGCCTGTAGTAAAGCAATCTGTCAATTAAAGAATACACCTCTCCAGTTCCATCCTTTTCAAGTTTCCTATGTATGTGTTTAAACAAAAAAAAGTGGAGTATAAACCTAAATGATATTTGCTCTCTTTCATAATTTTCTGGGAGCAGCAGGAAATTATTTTCACACTTGATAAAGCTCAGCCTCCATAATAAAGGCAATGAAGAGCAAACTATGCACCAGAGCATAAAACAGCTTAAACTTGCAATACCAAGTAGGTTTTTAGAAGAACCTTCTCTAAGAAAAAGAGACTGAGTTGTTTTAAAGCTTTTTGAAGAAGTTTTTTGTGCTTCTTAGGTTGCCTTTACATTTTGTTGTAATTCTGTGTGTTGGAAATCTAATTTGGAGTTGCACAAAGGCAGCAACTGAATAAGATGTCTGGGGATGAAGTTGTGAGTTTACCTCTTCTTTGGAAATGGTGAGCTTTCCTGACACTGCAGTAGTGTTTGTTATTCTATCTGAAGAATGGAGGAGCTGTGGGAATTGTTTGCCCTCTTACATTTGATTGAGGAGTGGGTGTATGGGGATTTTTTTGCAGGGGGAGGGAGTTTGGCATTTTGTTGTGGGTGGGGTTTTTTTTGTTTTGTTTTTGGTTTTTTTGTTTGTTTGTTTGTTTTTTTTTTTTGTATTATCCATAATATAGATCATGGATCAAGTAAGGATTGAATAAATTTGCTGTGGCTAAGGAATCACTAAGGACTTTTTTTCCCTGCCTGCTTTGAGGCCACCTATTTCTCTTTCCCCAGTTGCTAGAATTGATTAACTTTCACCCTTTACTCTGTAGTTACACACTGTAGGTCAGCCTTCCTATCACAGAAGGCCTGACAGTAATTCCCATCTGATTATGAGCTTTGATATCACAAGAACTGTGATTGTTTAATGGTATTTTTTAGGAAAAAACTAATACAGCATTCACTAACAAATTTGCTTTGCCATGGGTTTTAGGCAGCACTAAACTCTTTGCAAGAATCACACTTGTTGAACCACTTTAAAACACATTTAATAGAAGCTAGCTGGATTTGAATAAATACCTATTGATTATTTTTGAGGAAACACTCACTGTTTCTCTTCTCTTCTCTAATATGTTTAGGTGTTGCTAATTTCTCTCCGTGCATCTGGAAGAGCTTCCATCTGCATTTCTGGTGGCTGCCATAGGGTGGTGCCAGGCCATCAGTATATCAGTACAAGACAATGGTTTGGGCTTTGAGCCGCTCAGAAACCAAACGAGCTTTAAAATCCGATCTGAAATAATTCACAGTGCAAATAAACGAAGCAGCCAGTGCAAATAGTTACTTTGATGTATTTTTTTTTTTATATACTTGGCATAAAGGAAGGGTCTGGTATATACTTCTTCATGTGTGTCTGTTTGGGGCTGTGCATGTGTGTATATATATATATATATATAATGTGTGTGTGTGTGTGTGTGTGTGTGTGTATGTGTATGCATGTGTGTGTGTAAAGTTTGACCTGAAACGTGTTTTTGCCCTAAGGATACTGATGCCTTGTTTTTGATCACATTGTAATAATGTGGCTTAATTAATAGCCCTTTTAGCATCTCTGCTAATGTTCAGGGTTTTGTTGCTTTCGTGTGTATTTATTACAGACCTGCTAAGTGTTAAAACTGGCTGGAGATGAATGATAGATTTCGAACTTTAAAGAAACAATATATATCTAATGCATGTTTAAGGAAGACTAATTTATTACCTTAAACTCAGCTCACAAATGAGTGCCCAATGAAAGCAATGAAATATTAATATTTTAGAGTCATGTTTGAAATATTTCCCATCTATCTGGTTCAAAAATCTATATTATATTAATTATATAGATGTACCAATTTATTTTTTGAGCTATCAAAATCAGTTTCTAAAGTATTTGGTTTATAACAACTGAGGAGAAGAAATTAGGCCTAAGGTTAGTGAGAGGGATATACAAATATTTATTGACTATCACATTTAAAAAGGCTACTATCTGTATAAGATAAAATAATAATAGTTGGAAGTGAAAAAAAGAATATTATTGGCAATAGATTACATTGATCAGGTCTAAAATGCTTGATTTCACATTTCTGTTTATGTTCACATCTAATAAAGAGGCTGAAGGTTTATATTTATAAAATCATATCTTTAGAGGAAAAAACATGGACATTCACAACTCATTTGCTCTTGAACACCTTTTGTTAATGTATGAAATGAAATTCAGCATGTGGCTTGGCAACTGAACAAGCTAAAATTAAAAATGATTTAACTTACATGCATTTCTAGAGCTTTGGAGTGACATGGAGACAAACACAATAATTCTTCTGACAAATCTTGGATGATGCTGTATTCTTTGCCAGGTAGTGGTAACTTAAAAAAAAAAAATCAAATAAGCAAACCCCCCTCCCCTGCCCCTCAAAACTTCAAACCCAAAGCAAATTAAAAAATACACCCAAAACTCCACCCCACAATTCTTTCTTTCTAATTTAAAAATTGAACTAACCTAAACAGAGCCTACTGAGTTGAATGATTTCAAATTCATGTGAATAACTTTGGAGAATTGACGTAAATAACCAACAACAGCCAAACATGAATCCTTTGTGTATCAGACTTTTTACCACACTAATTTTCCCCTCAGAGAATGGGAATAAGACCCACTTGTATCTGAGACGATGCTGTGAGTGACATTTTGAGGCTAAAAGCCTCTAAAATATTTGTAATAGTTTAGATAGTGATTATCCTGTCTAGACCTTTTACTCTTTACTAGACTTTCATTTAAATGTGCTTTTTTTTTTCCTGACTGTAAATCAGTGGCAAATATGTAGATTTGGACTTTGTGAAGTTTTACTTTGAGAATGTTTTCTTAAAGCATTCCAAAACACTAGAATCCTGGAATGGCAAGGGAAAAAATAATTCAAGCCAAGGGTAAAATCCAAAATTATTTATGGAGCATTTTGTTTCTAATCCTAAAACTGAAAGTACTAGTGGCAGCAGTCATGAGCTTAGCTGCTTCTTGTGCCTAATGCTTGTCGTGAAGTCAAATCTGATTGACATTTCATCATAAATTTCTATTCCACACAATAAATATTTCTTTTTCTCTGTTTGTAAGAGCCTTTTGATGCCTCCTTAAAACAATATAACAGTCATTTGCAGCTTTCATGGCATCTAAATCTGTGCCTTTCTGCTGGCTTGGTTCTACTGACATTTTAACATTGTTTATAATCACTGGCCATTTGCGTGTGCTGGGTAAAGGCATAATGTGCATTTATACAAAACACCGTTATGGGGGCTCATTATCTCGTGAGGCTGCAGTTATAATGAAAATTAAACAATTGCAAAGTTGCTTTGCCAAGTGTTTCTTAAATAAATTTAGTGGGGCTGCTTCACAGCTCCTACCTGCTTCTGCGGAGTTATATATCAGAGCTGCTGGAGAGCTGCAGGCGTGAATTCCTTGGTGCAGTGATGAGAGCTGTGAGCAGCCCGCTCCGCCGTACTCTGCTGAAGCTGAGCAGGAAATGCTTCTTTCACAGGCAACATCCTAGCAGGGCATGAAATAAGTGCAAACCTTTGAAAGGAGTCTCCGTGGTATCGATAGTTAAATGGATGTTGCAAACGACCTTTTGCTCGCAGGTAGCCACAGAAGTATTGGATCTGCAGTCTGCAAGCTACTCCTGCTGTTTTGGAAACCACTACAGCCGTGTGGTTAAAAATTACCAAATTAGCTGCACTTCTCAGGCTAAGAAAGGGTTGAGAATGTAAATATGGGCTATTCAGGGTTTTGTTTATAGACTACAAAGTTTTACTAAATGCTGCACATAATGGACATAATTTTTTACAACTTCAGTGTTTCTACATAAAACTATTTGAATGGGAAGTACTTTAAAAATAAATGTGTGATGAGAAATCCAGCTAGGTTTCTCCATGGTGTCTGCATTTTAGCAGAGTTGGTCCAGCTGAGGGTCTGGATATCTGAAATTCACGTTTAAAATAACTGTTACTTAGCCAGCCAGGGCAGTTTGTGTCATTTCTGACACAATTCCCTTCTGTTATGTATGCAACAAGATTTGTCCTTATAGGACTTGTATTTAACAGCTCCTCTATTCTTTAATGCAGCACTTAGAGGCAGATTGTTCCAGTACTACAGTAGTAAGGGAAAACAAATTTCCATTTTCTTTTTTTCTTTTTGCGCATGTTTAATTTTGAAAGCTACTGTGGCATGAAACAATAATTCGGAGAGGCTCTGCTTCAAATTACCTTTCTTCATTAAAAAATAAAATAAAATAACCAGGAGGTCTCGCACATTATGTCACTAAGTCACACAGTAAGAGGGACCATCAAAGAATGGTGGGAATTATCACAGCAGCTTGCTCCTTGTTAGAAGCATTTACCTCATGACCCTTTCATTTGCCTACTGCCACTTTAGTTTAAGAGTGACAACACTGTATAGCACTCTGCACTTTCCGCCTCCCCCCCTCGCCCTTTCCCTTAGCACCAGATGCCTTTGTAAAGCAGCCTGGTGAAGGAGTGAACAAAACCTTGTGGGATAAGTCTGACACTGGAAGTTAATGATTATCAGTCGAAACAAAACACTTGTTTACATGTTGTAGTCATTAGAGGTTCCAGTCAGTCATACCTCGGCTGGGATTCCTGCCAAATGTTTTGAGGGTTCTTTCACAAGCTGTGCAGTTTTGTAAATACAAAAGCACTCTTATTAAGCCTTTTTAGTATTAGACTGTGCAATTAAGACTACGGGTAATTAGATTCCTTTATTGGGAGTAGAATGGTCCAAGATACACACACACAACTTTCTTAGCCACAGGATACAATCATATCTCTATTTGGGTGTTCCATTACAGATCAATGACTACGAGAAACTCTTTTGTACCATGCACATTTTTTCTTTATTAAAAATTGTGCTCAAAACTTGTGGAGGTATGGATTTTTCCTCACCTTATTGTCATCACCTCTGTTGGAGCCATAAAACTTTCTTTTTTGATTAGCTTGTCGCAATTTGCTGGAAACCCTTTGCTTGCATCTCTTTTAGTATTGCTGGCTTTTCATTTCAGCCTTATTACAGCTAGGATTGAGGAGGTGATTTAACTATGAAGGAATTTAGGAAAATTTCCAGTAAGCTAAGGATGATTTTAAGTTAACTGCAGGATAACAGGGATGTAGAAATGAATGTTTCTTTTAACACCTGTGAATTAGTCCATACCTGAATAAATAAATGATCCCTTTGGTATTTGAAGTTGATATAAACCAGCTCAAATTTCAACATTTTCTTGTAAACACTGTAATCATGCAAAAATGCATCTAATACAAGTAATCATGTGAGCTGATGAACCTGTTTCACGTACCCTTCAGCTCAGGGAGTATTCTCTGCATCAGGCATGGTGGTAAATTATTTAAGATTTGGGAGGCCATTTTTTGTAACTGTGAATTGTAAGACAACTGAATCATCCATACATATTTTATCTCTATTTTTTTCTTTGCCAGAGAAGATATCCGTTTTAGTTGCTCCAGTGCAGGACTGCTCGCTTTGACATTTCCCGGTTGTCTGTAGTGCTAGGCAATAATTAAATATCAGGTGCATAAGCTGCTCTTTAATTTGACATGTGTGCTCCAGGCAATAAACACATGCAGTGCAACGTGGGAGTGTAATTGCTAAGGAATAAAATCTTGTACCAGGCGAGATCATTGTATCAGGTACGGTGTGACAGCTCATTTGATCATTATGCCCAGGCTAAAGAGGTTGCCTAATTAGTTTCCATTAAAACTCACCCTTTAATCAGGAATTATTCTTGCATAAAGAATGTCACTTGGTCCAGATGAATGAACAATGGTTCCCTCTTGAGATTCAACTATCTGTTACACTTGGGATGCCATATGTCTTTTCAAACAATTCTGCTACCACTGTACTCTGTGAATCTGGATCTTGCAGCACTACATGGTATTTGCATTTCCTCAATACCAGCTCGTGTTCTGTAGAAAAATCACAATGATGTTCTGCATATACTTCATCAAGTCAGAGGAACTATGTTCAAGCCACAGGAGCTGTGTTGTAAACACACAAACGACTAATGGGCCTCTCTTAACTAATGTTTCTTAGTTGTTGTATATATTTCATTAGTGACATGCACAGCAGACATGCTATTACCTGGAGCCAGACTTTGGTTTCTCACCTAGAAACGTCAAGGTTCATCTAAATTTAATATTTTGGAGAGAAACAACTCCCTAGCTTTTTTTTCTTCTTGTGACAATAGCTTCGTCATCTGAAGCTGATCACAGAAGTAGCTGCGTTTTCCTTTTTTACTCTCTTCCCAAAAGATATCTTTTGAGTGCCTTCCCCTTGCTCCCACAAGACGTGAGGTTTCGCACATTGCTGGGTTCATGCACAGAAGTTTCAATCTCGGCCATTTCCGCAAGTTGCAAGTTGCGGAGTTGACTCTTCTGCCACATGGAACCTGCAGTTAGTGGCTCATTTGAGCTGTCCAGAAACTCTCCAGAAGCCTCAGGAGAGGCTTTCCCCCCTGTGGCTGTACAGACTGTGGTAGGCCAGGTGGAGAGAAAGAGACTTGCACATCAAAGGTCAACACTTGCAGTCCGTGGCCTCATTCAACTCCCTTGATAACCTGCTGTACAGATGTGAACTGATTTAGTCATGTTTGAAAAATCCCATGGGCTGGCCTGGCAGTTCGAAGTCCAGCAACAGCAAGAACTGCTTAGTGCTCTTCCTTTCCCCAGAGGTGTCCCAGGACAGTGAGCTAGGCTTCCCTTCTGTAGTGGAGGGGTGATCCTACAACACGTTGATGTCTTCACTGGCTATTTGCCAGAGTGGTGTCCAACCTTCCTCTAAGTTTATGAGGTTTATGAGGCACACAGATATAAAGGTCTCAAAAATACTTACTCAATTTTTTTTTGCATCTCAGATTGTTGCCAATCCCTTGTAATGTTGGGAGGGAGGTAAAAATGTTTTGTGGGCTTTGTCTGGAGGAAATACCTTTTACAGAAACAAGAACAACCCAAGGTTTTGTGAAAGATTGCCACAAACACTAAGCAAGTGTTGTGCAGGATACCTGCTCCAGGTTCATATTTGGTAAATCTAAATGCTCTAACATTCATACTTAAACCCAAGGCATACTTGCTTTTACACTGCAGATGTATTCAAGGCAATGGAAGGATGTTGGAGCAAGATGGAATTCAAATCCTTGATGTTTCTTGCTGCTACTGCTCTGCGTGGCCCCATTCTCTATACCCAATATACAATGTGTCACAGCCAGTGAAGGAAGCAGACAAGAAAGTGGCTAAAACACATGATTAACATCTAGAATCAGGAGAAGAGAAATGGTTTGATGATCTAACGTGACTCTCTAAATAGCAGAGGCTTTTATTTTATTGGTTTTTATACCAATAAAATAAAAGCTATGTGTCTTGAGCTATGTGTCTAGGAAAACTAGTATTCTGTGTAGTCTAAGAGCTGTCCACCTTTACCTAAAGATGTTCTTTGTAGTTGTGGTCAATCTCTGATGCATCAGAGGAAGATAAAGAAGAAAGAATAAAAGCTTCTTTGAGCACAGAAATTGAATTCTCTTCTGGCTTCCTCTGGTTAATCCATACTACTTTGCCATTCTCGCATACATCTTACACTCCCTTCTAGTATTTTTAGCAAACATATTCTTACATCTCTTTCATGATCCCAATGCCATTCCTGATTTCTTTCCACATCCCCAGATTGTTTTTGCCCAGGCTTCTGGAGAAATCTGTTGCATCTGATTCAGTTACAGACATCGATTGGTGTCAGTTGCTGTCTCTTGACTATTAGTCAAAGACGATTTTTGCATCTTAGTTACTTCAAACCCAACAAATGCCTAGAGGGGCTGCATGATGATGATTTATGCAAATACTTTAGTGAAGCTCCTAGATGGTATCCAGACTGCTCTGGTGGTATGCAGTGATAAAGATCAGTTACTGCTAGAATGAAATGAATTATCTAGCTATGATATCTTTATTTTTAAGGAGGTTATTGATAGCTCCAAAGCAAGGAGATATATCTAGTAATCATGAATGAAATGCCTTCTCCAGTTCTGCAGGCCTCTCTCTGAAACCTATGTGCTGAAAAGCACACACAATCTTGGCAGATTATTAACCTCAAAGCTATCCTTTGTCAATAAAAAATAAAATGAAAAATTAAATCTCAATTGGAAGTTTAGCAACATAATAGGGAAATAAAGCTGAATGAATAATGGGAAAATTTACGTTAACATATAGTAGTGGTATTATTTGGTACAAAGGGGCAACCTGTCCAAGAGATAAGTTTTGTTTTGTCTTGTATCAAGTTCACCACTTTAGCCAATCATATTTTGTGCTAATCATCATGATTTATATTACTGATATTTTCAATCTAATCACTTGTATTTTCTCTAACCAACTAAGCTTTTTTTATTGTAACAATGAATTCTACAGGTTGTTTATAATATGTTGTTAAAAAAAATTAAAAGAGCAACTTGAAATTACAGTTTAAAAAGAGTGTTACACTTTAAGATGAGTATTTTTACAGTCTTTATTCTCATACAGTGATAGTGGACATGGGAACACCTGAAATCACTGACTGTGTTCAGTGCAGTAGCTCTAGCATGTTCCCTCCCACTGTGTTTCCTCTGAAAAAAAAAAATAAATTCTAATATTTCAAGCTCTCCTTCTGCAGATGTATTTTTATGACTGCAATCTTGACTGTTGCCTGGTTTTTAGTCCTGTCATCAGCCCAGGTTTTTCTCTGTGTTCTTTTCAAAGCTGGATAAACAGAACATGGTAATTTATTTCATAAGAGAGCATCCCATTGATTTATAATATTGAGACCATTATTTAATTTTTGAACATTCTGAAGATAACAAGGTGCTTCCTTTTTAAATGCAATGCCACGAGTCAATCTGAGTTCACTCTAGACTTAACCTAGTTTTATCAGAAGGTTTATGAACTTAGCAAATTTGGCTCAAATATGGCTGAAAAGCTGCATGGAGATGCACCACATTATGATTAAAATCTCGCTGTAGCCCTACTCTAAGTATTATCTTAATACCTTCAGTAGCAAGTTTAAACCAGAAATGACTAAGAAAATTACTTCTGCTATGAGCAAATATAAGGGCTAAAACTAGTTTTGGGTGACCATTCAAGGCTACTTTTACTTTCTCTGTACCTGATTGCCAGGATTTAAATTTTATATCTTTTCAACAAAACACATTTTCCCGTTACATATACGTATGTTTATCTTTGTATTATAAAGTGGGGACTATTTTTATTACTCGCTATTAATCCAAGTAATCTTTAGTGTTTCTATAAGAAATTCACTAGAGTGGAATCAAAACATTGTTCAGTACAGAATGAACCTTTCCTATATGCAAAAAGCAAACTAAGTTGAATTCAATGTAAATAGAGTAAAGATCATCAGCATTACTCTGTGCAATATCCTGATACTTTACAGCCCTTTTGGACCTGAACATATCAGCCATACTTCAGAAGCCTCCATAAACTCGTATAAATGTTTTCTTTTGCAATGATTTTTCAAAGTTTCCAGTAACAACCAATTTATTGATCTCTTGTGGGTTGTACTGCATGGACTGAATATTATCAAGAAAACAAACTGGTTTTGTTTTATTTCTCTGAAGTGCTTTCTAAAAGAATTCTATTCAAAATGTGCATATTGGATCATATTCTGCCCCTAGCTATGATGGCTGATAAAATGTCATTGACTTTATTATCGTCCACTTTGACTCCGGCCTATTTCCAAGTACTCCAGGCTGCCTGTGTAACTATGGAGGAAAAACTTCACCTGGGGTGTGTGCTTTGCTTCAGAAAAAGCTGCATTATTAATCCTCAGTGAGGCAAGTGCAGTAATTCACACATTGCACCCACTTAGATTGAGTCTGAGGGTGCTGTTGTAAAAGTTCCCCCTTGCAAAGCTCCTCAATAAGGAACTTCCCAGAACAGTCAGCACCTGCACGTGGAGAACAGTGCTCAGCGGCAGCTCAGGAATGCTCGGGGGTGTGGAACAGAAATTACTGTGCAGGTCAAGGACTAGGAGGAGTCCTGTGAGAAAGAGAGGGGTTGGGCATGGACATTGAGGTGCTAGACTCCCTGATTCTGTACTGATGGAAAGCATGAGGACAGCAGAGGTCTTGCTGCGCTGGGAAGACCATTTGTCCTGATCCACCCCAGCGTCCCTTCTGGGGCCCTTGTAGAACTGAAAAGAAGATGTAGAAAATAGGTTCAGGGGCAGCAGCCATCCTTGACATGCAAGCTGATTGCAGCCTACAAAATGGCCAAAATTTTTTATACCTAGATCTGGCCAAAATTTTCCTCTAAGAAATCTTGATAAAAGATTTAAGAGAAGAAATAAACAAAAACTCTGTGCGTCTAGACAGGTTTCTCCATTATTTCCAGGTGTAGTCTGGAAGGCCTAGGTCTAATCTACATGACAATAAAGAACTGAAAATATTTTGCAAAAAATGTGAAGTGGCATGGCATTTCCTAATTGCTGTCCCTGTGTGGCTGCTCTGTCATGAAACAAACCCCATTTTGCTTTGGAATAGCTACTGTGGGAAAGATCATTTATTTCAATTGGAATATATTTTTGAAATTTTATCTGTGTATTTAATTAATGCTTTCCAGCCCTTCTCTGCTACCATGAATTTAGAGTTTTGTGTTTTTGTTCCTTTTGAAATTAATGCTTGCTTTCAAAGTATGTCATTCTGGAAGAAAAGAAAAAATATAGTGAAATTCAAGATAACTGTTACAACTGGGACCAATCAATGTTTGTTTTTTGAAATATGCAGAATTCAAAGCTTTGACAGATCATCCTTAAACACCAAATTAGTACAACTAGAAGTATACTGAAAAATCTCATTTTAACATGATTATGATATATTAATTTTTGTATTTGCTCTAAAAATAAGGAAATTTTATATGCGCTATGCCTTCATTTTTCCAATATACTTCTCTAACTTTTTAAAAGGCTGACTTTCAGGGGACCTTGCATCCTGAGTTCAAGGAACAGTATGCATTTACAGCTGACTAAATTTTGAAAGCTTTTGCTGTTCATTCTTTCACATAGAACATTGAACATGTAGTATTCACAGCCCTCATGATAATAGGTTTGTTGGGACAAGAAAGGCATCTTTTTCTCATTCCATCTGAGTTAATATGTCTGGTTTAGTCACTTGAGAAATAAAGTTGGCATCTGCAACCTCCTGTTTAGAAGATGTCTAGATCCCATCTTCCGTGATCTGCCAACAGTGGTTATGAAGGAGTCTTTTTGAGCTTTGAAGGAAAGGTATTTTTATTCAAGTCTTAAACTAAGTTTAAAACCAAGTATCATATATTACTCTTATTTTTTCCCCGTGTTTGGTAAAGATACCAACTGCTAAAATAGTACAGATGTACGTGTTAAATTGGATTGAGAAGTGAAGCAGAAGCACATGGATTTCACAAAGGAGATGAGGAAGATCTCTAATGATTTTCCTTAGGAAAAAAGGCACTAATATGAGTCCTAGAAAGTAGACTGGAAGCTTTCAATGGCAAATGACTGGAAACATATTTTTCAGTTGGCCCAAAACACTGCAGTAAATAATAACTGTAGGGAATAAAGGAAGGATCGATATGTGCAAGTAGTTTGGTTATTTAAGCATTTGGTAAAGCGGTATATTTCTCTTAAACTACAAGAAGACACTGCCTGGAAAATAATGCCTATATTACCTGGAAAATAATACAAATATGAATTTTATGTATATACATATCCTTAAAGTAGACCACAAATTCATGTACATCACAGTTTTAATGCTTACTTATGTTGACAAATTTTAAGAACTTGTTTGACATGTCTGCAGTTTGCACGTTGCAGCTACAGACTGCTTGGCTGGAAAGTTGAACCAGGAATAGCATCTAGGCTGGCCACGGCCACTGTGCAAGAAGCAGTTGCGTGGGTCCCAAATGGCCCTGCTGCCACCCCATCACTGGCAGGTGGCGCCGGAAGGCTCCAGCTGCCTGATGTTGCCAGAGGAGTTAAGAACATGATGTGCACTGTGGTTATGGCTGGCAGTTGGCAGCTGCACCTGCTCCTGGAAGCACGTCTGGCGCAAGAATAGGCTCTCCTCTGGGACAGCTAAGGCTCCCGGCCTCCCTGTTAGGAGTAGCTTAGTCCCTTCTTCTCAGGCTGGCAAATCTGCTTCTGTCTACTTGAAAGAATTCCAAACTGTTTTCACGATATAATGTTTTAAATTTTTAAATTAAGTTTTGTTGAGATACGAGCTGCCTGGATGTGCTCTGAGGTGGGTGGGAAACTGGCTGCACCAACAGGCTTAAAGGGTTGTCCATTCAGGGTCCAGCTAGTGGCATTCTTCAGGAGTCAGCGCTTGGGTCTTTTGCTTCAATGTCTTTTGTTACTCAGCTGGATGTGGGATGGATTGTACCTGCACTCAGTTCACAGGGGACACTGTCAAGCAGGGCAAATCCAGCAATCCAGAGCTTCCTTGGCTTGCTAAAGCAGTGGGGAACAGGAATCTCATGAAATTCAACATAACTTGATACAGACTCCTGCACCTGGGATTGCAGACTGCCGAGGATGCACTTCTGTGGGAAAGAACTTGGGGCCCTGGCCAGTGACAAATCAACTCTGTGTCCATTGTGTCAGGAAAGGCCAGCAAACCTCTGCTTTATCAGCAAGAGAGCAGACAGCAGGTTAAGGGAGGTGAGTGTTCCCTCTTGTGAAAGGGAGAGAATATTTCAAGTGCTGTCTCCAGTCTGAGCCTTGCTGGGAGACTGAAGTAGAGAGGCAAGTCCAGCAGAGTTCTGAAAAATCATTGTGGAGGCTGAAGCACATGAGGTCAACAAATTAATCCTGTGCACCTTGTCCTCAGTCCATTTGGGAGTAAGACAGGGAATAAAAGGACAGAAAAGGAACCCCACCCCAGTGGCTCTTCACTGTGGGAAGGCAATATTAAGATAAGTCGAACTTATGGAAAAACCATATCATTCCCCAAGGCTGCAAGAGGCAAAAATCAGAATAGCTGGAAAGCAAGGTCATCAGTGGGACTGATTGCAGAGCTGGAAACAGGCCCCACGACCTGTAGCTTTCTTTCTGTTTTTCTTTGCTGAGAAATTTTGTGAGGGAGCTTCAAATCTCATCAATGACAATAGCTGACAGCTACAGAGAAATTTTTACATTTCAGGATTCATGCAAATGGCTGTTTCAATGAAAGAAGAGAAATTAGCTCAGGTTTTTACAAAGCACCTCCTGAAGTGAAGTTCACTAATAAGTCATTTGGAATTGTCAGATCACTGGCCAGATAGGAATTTGCAGTCAGGCATTGATATTGCTGCCTGTTAACAGCAATCTCATTAGCAACAGTAGTTCTAGGCTTTATGTGTGTCATCCTCCCATATAAAGAAGGTTTCTGGAATTATCAGGTGTATAGTCATTATTGTCAAACACTTAATATATTTTTGAAACGAAAATATTTTCTGAGCTTTTTCAAAAACTGATTTAACAGGCTTTTTTTTTTAATGGTTCCATCTGTGCTACTGTTAAAATTGACTAAGAAATTGTGGTACTCCTTTGTCTTGAGAAAAGAAGCTACAGGTCAGATTCTAGCTCATAAGACGTGAAAGAGGGAGCTAAAGTGCATGTGCAAAATATGAGGGAGTTAAAGTACAGGTGCAAAGGATGAGCAAGCTGATATGATAATAGAGATTCGTGGAATTCAAGTTTTCAGTTGTTCTTTTTTAAAAAAAGATGATGAACCTTGCTACCTACCCCTCAAAATATCTTTTTTCTAGTTGCTGATCTTTTGTATTGAAATAGGTTTTTATGAACAGTCTGAAATGCTTTTTATTTGACTTCCAGAGGGAGTCAAATGCACAGTTTTCAGGGTTTTACAAGCAAGCCTAGAGAATGGTTGAACAATGGTCAGAATATTCAGCTAAGACATGTAGCTTTAATCTTCAGGAAGTTGATTTTTCTGGAGTGAATAACAATGGACCTCTCAGCCAGCTCTCAGTGCTGACTTTCATGAGTGCTGTGCATGTGTGCCTGTGTATCAAACCTGGCCCAGGAAACCCACAGTGGTTAAGTTGCTATTTAAAAAGATAAAGAGACTATTCAATTTAGAAGACAATAATAGTAATTTAACATACTTGAACTGAAGTAATTACCTTTCACTGTTTCCGCAGCATGAAATTACAGCCTACAATAATTTTGAAATATTGATCCTTTCAGGCATCTGATGTTAGAAGTGTTTCTTGAATGCATTGGGCTCACTGGAAGAAAGTGAAGTTTTTTGCATGCTGATATATATTAATTTAACTTCCTAAATACATTATCTACTGTGTTGTTTGTGACTGTCCAGCAGCTGCAGAGAAGTTGCCACTGAAATTCCTCATACACATGCCTCAGGTACCATCAATTTTTGGTTATATTTTAGAAATTTCTGATGTGTAAAGTGTGCATGTCCCCAAGAAAACCTTTCTTTCCCGGTTTTCCTTTGAGTTTTCTCTTGTTTCTATATCTTATTGAAAGAAATCAGTTTTGCATGGAGAACACCATTAATAATGAAATGCAGTCTGTGAGCTTTTTAAAAGTCTATTTCTTCCTTATAAATAAATGGTAATTTGTTTTAAAGCATCATTGCACACAGTGTTCAGCTGGCTCTCATGCATTCGATTATTTTAAATAAATGTACCATAAATGGAACAAGTTTCCTTCTAATTTGCAAACGATATGCAACATTTTTCAAAAAAAAAGAGAGAAAAAACTGTAAAATTTGTTCTTAACTACATCTCATTAATGTGAAGCTGTTCAATGACCTGTAAAGATTAAAGAATTAGTGAATTGGTAAAATTATCAGAATGAAAAATCTGTATAATTTTGATTTCAATTTAAAAATCTGCTAAACAGTCTGGGGGCTTTAGAAAAGTATATTACTTTTTAATATGGGTTCCACAAATGTCATAGTATCAGTGTTACAAATGGACTGAAATAAAGGCAACAAATAGTATGTTTAAATGTACAGTGTTACACATTCTGTTAAATCTTTTTTTTTTCTTTTCATTAAAACAACTGAAGACATTTAATTAAGTGACCACTCTGCTAAGTGGAGCAAAAATTAATATACATAAATGAATTTATGTGTGGGCAATGATGCATAATTAAAAATATGCTTCAAATAAGGAGTTGAGAAGAAAGAAAACAGTTTAACAAGAATCTTCAAGACTATTTCTTCCTGAATTTTTAAAGTCAGAGATGCATAGGATTTATTTATTTGCAGCATTTCAGCTAAAACATGTGACAAATGTGTCTTTAAAATACTGGTGCCCTAGTATTATGGGACAATGATTTGCTGAAAGCTTGTCTTGACCAGAAAAATCATCTCAGTATCTTGTGACTATGGAACATCTCTCAGCTTTCTGAAAAGGCTACCTTTAGGCAAATATCATCTTTGACAGACTTTTATTCCAAAATTGCTGAAGTTCTCCTTGTTGCAAGATATGTTAGAGCTGGAGTGATAGAAGATATTTACATGTAAACTGATAGACGACATGGAATATATATATGCAAGTTTATGGAATGTTCCTTTTGATGTGAGACAATTGTATTGATCATGTTATCTTAGTTATAGGCTACCCACTTAAGGTAGAAGTTCAGCTTTATATGGCTTAGTAGTTGGCAGAGACTGGAAAAAAGAAAAGAAAGCTTCCTTTCTTAAGTGAAAAAATGGATTAATTTGATTTACATGTCCTTGAATGTTTCATGGCAATTTATATAGTCATCTTTTGTGGGGCATAGGTTGTGGTTCCTGTTTTTATGATGTAGTTGTCATATGACATGCTTTGAATAGCCATCATTCCATTCATTTGGGGTTTCAGGCAGATTCTCCATATTTTCTCCATCTAGTGAGCAAATATCAGACTGGTGTAGAGCTTTTTTGTGCTGCCAACCTCAGATTTCTCTTAAGGAATTACATAAGGTATGTGGTAGTGGAAAGTCAGGCTTATTTTGCCTAAAAGTGGATTTTGATTTTGATTTTGTGACCTTTGTGAACACTTGTGAGTGTTACCTTAGGAAAGCTCCATGCTTTCTTTGTGTTACAGACGTCTGACACTTCATTTGATAAGTCACAGCTGACACCAGCCCTGTTTACTGTTCTTGAAGAGAAACAAAGTAGGAGGAAAACTACAGCATCCAGGCACACACCTCTTGTGTCACAGCGATGCTGTAACAAGAAGGAGAGAGGAAAATGGCACAGAAAGCCTTCCCTGTAAGGATTGCCTCTCCCACTCCAAGAAATCAGCAGCTTCTGTTCTGGTGATATTCAGGTTCAGCTGAGCTCCCACCCCTCTGGGGGAAAAAAAAAAGAAAAAAAAAAGCAAAAGAAAAAAAAAAAAAAAAAAAAGCTTTTTTATCCCCTATAGTATTTTATTGGCAAGTTTAGTCCAGTAATGAGAGGGGACTCTGGGGACTACAAAAGGTTGAGTCCCTAAGGCCACATATAAAGAACAGAAAAGCAACAGTCCTTTACTGTTTTTCACTAATAAACACATGTAACAGTAACTTCCATTATTTAATTACTGCAAAGCAATTTTAAACAACTGGCTTAACACTGTATTAACACAACATAAATACAACCGCACCAGGAGTATCACTCATCATTATTGGATATGGCCCTATTGAAGCCAATGGCATGAAATTAATATGTGCAGAGTTTGGGGTTTTGCTCCTTAGACCCCCACTGGCCCAGGAATTCATTGCCTCATGCTCAGGTTTTCCATTGCCTTACAGCTCCAGTAGTCTTATTTTCATGAACTTTCATAGTGTTTTTATTTCTAAATAATTGTGTTCAGTTTTTTTTCAGGATACCTATGGAGTGAGAGCTGAATTTCTTTAAATAGTGTGTTTTTCTGCTTCAGACACCAGTTAACCCTGAGAGTGGGTACCTACAGAACAACCTTCTGCTTTCTATGTGTAGAGCTACTCCCAGAGGGCAGATTAGATCTCATTGCTTGGATTTTCAGATACACTTAATCAGAGCCCTGTTAAAGGTGTATTTTCCTCTTCAGTTCTGTGAGCTTCCAGGTTGTTTCAGTTTCCCCATACCTGTGATATTTTTCTGCTTGATTTCTACTTCTACTAGCTCAGTTCTGGAAATATGCTGTGCCTCCCATGAATGTCTCTACCAAGATGCTTGGCTCTTGTGAGAGCAATGGAAATGAACTGAGCAGCCACCTCTCAGTTTCATCCTCTATGCTCTTAAGAACAATGAAATGGGGATTCCAAAAAAAAAAAAAAGGGGCAAATGCTTAGAAGGTATTCTTTTCCATGGTAGATGTTGCTTTCAGGGTTGTATGTGATATGGGGGTGAAGAAGAAGAAAGAAGGGTGGTAATAAGTGGCAGAAGGTGAGAGGTGCTTTAAGGCCATACAAAACTTCTTCTTCCTACTTTAGTAGGAAGCTATTTGTTCAGTGTGGGGCATTTCCATTGTTAAGAGATTGAAATAATAACAAATTCCCCCCCCTCTGGCTGTCAAAAGCTCGTGCAGCTCCCTCTGTTAAAAATTTCTGTAAAATCTTCTATCCTGTAATGTTGTTAGCATTCTTCTGTTTTCATTTCCTTTCTCAGTGTTTTGATACAGTGTGGCACAAGGGGCTTTTCTAATTACATGCAAGTTTTGTAAATATTGTGAAGGGATCTACTACATGAACTGATGACTTTTTCTTTTTTTAAGTGCATTGATACCAAAGGCAAAAAAGAAATTGTGAATTAAGTCATTTCAGGATACAAGAAGGTAGGGAAAAACGAACAGTTTTACGACTAACTCAATGTACTTTATACCTTAATGATCAAGACAAAAAAGCATTTGGTAAAGGATGTAAGATACCAAAGATACAATAAAGTCAAAATAAAGAAAGAAGGCAGATTAATTAAGAATTATTTGAATAAAATAAATTAATTTCTATTTCTGGATATTGAGCTGCATAAAGCTTGAGACATATATAAATAAAATGTAGTAATGAGAAGTTATGCCTTTGTTTTGTGTTTTAAGGATCGAAAATACTGTAAATAAGAAGTATTTGGGAACATGCTAAATATTTCTAGCAGCATAGTGCTTTGAAACAGGAAATTTGCTCCCTGGTGCTTTTTGTGCTGCTTGATTTACAGATGAAAATTGGCTCTATCCAGGTGTGAGCACTTCCTATTTATGTGTTTTGTGATAGCAGCTTGAGCCTGCATGCTGCCATTCTCCCCAAGCCTGTGCAAAAGAAAGAGAATCCAAGGATTATGAAAGCTAAATATTTGCTTTTGACTTTTTTTTCATAATTCTATTTTTTTTTCTATTTCTAATGCATTTAGAAGATTCCAGTCTCATGCCTGCCTTCCCTGACCACACTTGCAACTTTCCCCATGCTCTTTACATAAGTAGAGAGAACAAGTAAAGCCCAACACAGTGTTTCTGTCAATCTAGTTTGGATAGTAGATTTCTCACATGGAACCCTGAAATGCAGCTATTGTCCCTCTTTCCTCATTAACAAGATCATTAGGAAATGGTCTCCTTTGAGTACCTCTCACAGCCAGTACTCCTATATATAGAAGGTCAGGCTCTTTTCTGACATAATGCTGAAGATTTTTTCCACTGACTAAATGGTGTGTTTTTCCTCTGGTTCTTTTCAAAATGGCCCAGTTAGAAGGGCAGGTGAGAATTAACAGAGCTATAAATAGCAGACATGGGAGTACCAGCTAATGACACTCTCTGATGAGACACCACAGATTCTGTGTTCCTCTCGAACTGAAGGTTTGATGGTAGTGGGGAAAAGAGAAAGCACTGGGCTCTCCAGGCTAATGAAGGGGTCACTGCAATCACTAGATCAGCTGGTGTCCAGCTGTGTAAGTGAGCTGACACTGTCAGCATGGCTTCAGTTTAACTCTGTTTTTCTGGTCTGAGGGGAACCTTGACTGCATCTGAAGTGCTTGTGGGAGCTGCACTCTGGTCACCACCTGGCTGGTGCAACAAATGACTGTGGGAAGCAGGTTCTTATGAGAGTGGGAAGGAGAGAGGCCAGAAAACACTTCTGGATCTGGGCATTCAGATGCATATCTCAGTTCAGACATCAGCTCTGCTTTGGCTTCAACCACATCAAGTCTCTTTAGTTACTCTGGAAATGATTACTCAAGTCCTTCTTTGAAAAAGGCACTCCTTTTTACAGAGTTATGTATGTAGATCTCAAGGGAAAGGTCCTATGAAAATGTTTACATTGGTTTCTAATGGGGAAATCTTAATTTTTTAGTCAGAATCACTTACTTGGTGACTTGCCTCCTTTGGGTATTAGGCTACTTTACCTGGTTCCAGGGTATTAACCAGCTGTAGGTGTTTTTTGTTAGGATTATAAGATTAACAGATAAAATCTGAATAGCTACCACTCTGTACTGGCTTAGCACATGATCCTTTTGGACTCAAGTTTCTCTCTTGCTTTCTGCATGTAAAGTATTCTAAGACTCAAAAAATTGGGTGGTTTTTTTCCTCTTGGAATTTCACTGAAATTTCCCAGAAGTTTTTATGACCTGACATCTGGCAGCTGGAGGAAAAGGTATTTGTATTTCCCCAAAAAGGAGAAAATCTATGAAGAGCATTAGCTGGAATCTCTATCGGAAATAATTTGGAAAATCATTTCCTCCTTGCCTAATGTAATTCCACCAAAGCTGCCTTAAAAGATGAAGGTTGCTGCAGGAAGGTAAACTTTTCATCTGTCATAAAGATTTGCTGCTGTATTACTACTTGAAATGTTCACATCATATTCCAGCAATGAATATTTAGAGATCCAAACTCTGTAAATCAGCTTGTATTGTAAATTCAATATCAGTCTTCCAAAGCTGGAGAATGGAAACTCTCTTAATTATGAGAAATATCTGTGAATTTCAGATTTAGAAGCTAAATTTGCATTTTTGCAATACTCTTTATTAAAACAAAGCATCCAGAGGAGACCAATTTTTGACTGCTGGTATTTTGAATGCTTTCTCTTCCCACCCCTCCCCTTCCCACACATATTTTGACAGTGCCTTTGGGAATGTGACTGCTCCCAAAAGTGAAAATTGGGCAAAAAGAGGGAAGAGATCTGTTTAGCAATAGTATTCCAAACTGTATAAAACAAAATGGAAATTGTATGCAAAACTGGATCTTCCTCTTTTGTCTCTCCCTCACAGAGAGAAAATTTCCCTTTCTACTTTTCAGTCTTTCACTCCCATGAAGGACAAGATTGCTCACCTATTACTGAAGTTGAAATGGTCTATTTAATCCAGAAATTATCAACATTTTGGCTAATAGATTAATAGAACATGTTTAGTGTAAAAACATTAAGAGGGAAGGAATGATTTTTTTTAACTTTGTACCAGAGTAGGAGGAAATTGTTTTGGGTAGTTCACAACCAAGTAAAAATTTTCTTTGTCGCCCTGATTTCTTCAGCTTTCTGATGTGTTTCACAGTTCTAATGTTTTCATAGTTCTCAGTTTTCTTCTCACACATGTGTGTTTTAAATAGAAGCAATGTTTATATTAGATGAGGTTGTTTTACATTCCTTCTCTTAAAGAGATAGACAGCTGATGGGCAGTTGTCTTGACCAATGGGATGGGAGAGGTGTCAACCTTCTCCTCCAATCCCTGGTCTATGTAGAAATGCTATAAAAATAAAGTCAAATGTTGTAATAGAAGATTCATACCTTTTCACCAAACAGTGTGCATGTGTGTGTGATTGTGTGTCTAAAAATGACATTTGCTTTTTTTTATTATTTCAACTCCTTGTTTGCCTCAGCTCTTTCCGTTCACCTTGTAGTCACTTCCTTTGACAGGGTGGAAATATGAGTGAGATTGCAACCAATGCCAGACACAAAATTTTAATTTGATAATATTTTCCTCTAACACCTCACCGTTTCTATTTCTTCATAACACCCCTACTGTGGGAAATAAGGTCACACAACACACTAGTACTTATTTCACAATACCTCCTGATGAGGAACATTTTACTATTCTCACATCTCTACCCCTTTTTCTCCACCTCTCCCTGCCCTCCTCCCCCCTACTCAGCCCCCGCTAATAGCTGGTCTAAATTTCCCAGATTAATCTGATGTGCAAGAAACAGTGATACAAACTTGCAAATTTAATATACACAAAAGCAGAAAGGCTACAGAATGGAAGATGCACATTCTACTCTACTTGCTCTGGGACAGAAAGACTTATAAACAGATACACAGCTTTGCCCATAGCCACTGTATTCCACAAACCCTTTGAAATAGTTTCATGTCTGTGATAATTAAAGAGCACTGACCTTCTCATTAGTGCCAAGAGGGCTGATGGTGATTGTTCCCCATTTTTCTTAATGGATGCAAGCTACACACATGATCTTAGAATATCAAAGCAATTCTCCAAGATATTTATTAGAGTCAAAATTATGAAAACACATAGCAAACCTTTAGTTTGAATTACAAGTGTTAATATATGCAGAACCAAATGAATAGCTCATCTTTCTTCCTCTCTTGTATCTTAAATTTTTCATTACAAATTTCTAGGGCTTCAAAGTAGTATCTCACAGTCGGTCCCCTTTTTTCTCTCTTGCATGACAAAGAGCTGTCAAAAATTGTTCCTGTGTTTGTTAGTATTTTTCTCTTTTTTCTCTCATCTAAATGTCAAACAACTTAGCTTAAATAAAGCACAGCATTCTTCATCTGGTGCTTCTCAAAAGAAAAACAACACCACAGAAGGCGTCTAAAAAGGCCCTAATTAATGTTTCTCATTGATTTTGTTTTAGTGTGATGTATTTTATGAAAAAAATATGAATCCAGAAGGCACTCTCATTAAAATCATTAGTGGCTCAATGTTAGCTGAAAACAGCTCATTCTTTGGTGCACTGTAGTGCTTAAAAGCACGTTCACACACAGTTTCTTATTTAACATCACAAGCTGGTGCTGGATGAAAACTGGCATTAGTTTTGTCAGGTACTATTGAATTGTGATGAGCACAATGTACAAAAGCTGTATCAAGGTGAATAATAAGAAGGTACTGTTGCCAGAGCATGCATTTCTCTCTAAGCCCCCTTTCTAAGCCCTCATGCCCAAGAAAGAAACTTTCTGTAATTGATTTTTCTGTTACCCCTTTGAAAAAGAGTAAGAGCAAAAAGAAGAGGAAATAGTAACCTGGGACCTGTCACAGCAGTGAGACCTAGGATTATTCTGGTTTTTAGGCAAATTCCTGCAAGCTGATTGCCAAGATAAACAGAGATGTGTTGCTGGCTGCAGAACAATATTCACAGTTCTGCTGTGGTGCAACCACACAGTGACTGCGGCAGCCATGTGCCTTCTCCAGCAGTACTTTATAGCTAAAACTAGAAGAGGAAATTCTATGTGTATCTTCCAGAGGGCTGAAAAAAAAAGAAAAAAAAAAGAAATATTAGATGAAAGAATTAAATGGGTAAGATGTTTTTATAGTTCTAAAATAAAAGCCCCCAAACAGCATTTTTTTTCTCTAATTTGCTGCTATCATTATTATCTAAACAGGGCAAAATGAGCTTTCCACTGAAAATATGAGAGAATTATTTCTAAGGCACTCTATGATGGGAAACCATATTCAGAACAACAGTGCTTTGTTGTGAAATACGATTTTTGCAAACAGAATTTTTTCCAATGTAAGAAAGCAAGTTTAATGATTTAAATCTGCTGTGTTCAAGTAAAACTGACCAACTTCATAAATCATGTGTTGTTTATCTGAGAATATTTCAGTAAGTTGGACAAATTCTGTGAAGTTCCAGTAGAATAATGCAGTGGAATAGGCTCAGAAATGAGAACTGTTGCTACTGCCATACTCTGACACAAGGCATTAGAAATTGCCTTGGGTTTTTTTTCAGATTTAGGATGTACAGAACTCAGAGTTAAGCAGAAACACATTTTGGCATCAAACATATGCATCTCATTTAAAAAAAATAATGAAACAATCAGTAATGTTATTTTTTCTACTGTATCATTTGGATTTTTATAAGAATCATTATAAGCTGCAATAGTACAGCTTGTAATAATATTTTTGTGTTATAGGATCATACTGAAGTAGGACTAGTGAGAAGTAGTGTAAAAGGGGAATAGAAATTTCTGGATTGAACAGGATAGCTGTTTCAGCTGTTTAAGGTTTGTAACACATAGTGCAATGACTGAATTTTCATTAATTTGTGTCTTGGTTTTTAATGTGGCATTCATTATAAAACTTCACTGAGAACTGAATTGCTGATGGATGTGCACTAATATATGGATACTCTGCCAGGGAAGTCACATTTTTAGTAGAAGAGGTAGCATTCATTCTGGTCTGATCACTGTTAATGAGGCTGTCAACAAAATTTTCTTAGAAAAATAATTACTCTGCAAGTAAGGCCATTTAGATCTAGATATCAGTAGTAAACCTGTATTAATTTAGGATTCAGAGTATTTTAATGGTTTAATATTTTTTCTTTATGGAGAGCACAATAGTGAGGTCATCTGTAATAAAGATGATAATATTGAACCTTGGTAGTTTTCCTTCCTGTATCTATAGGACATTTATGGCTGAAATATGGTTGAGAGAGCCTTAAAACTCTGTTTTATGGTAATCTCTATGCAGTGCTATAAAGCACTTTTTGTTAATGATAAATAAACTATGGAAGATCTATGTGTTAGCATAGGAATGTGTTCTTCCCCCTGTGAGTAGCCTGACCTTTTAGCAATGTTTAGATTATCATGATTACATGAGCTCCAATTCAACCCTGTGGCCAGGAGATGTAATTCCAGGAGCGTTGGTGGATGTAAGGCAGGCACAGTGCTCCCAAGTTCAGCCCAAGAAACAAAGTACACATTAAAGTTGCCATGAGAGTTCTCTGACTCTTAAAAGGCTTAATATCTCAGGAATTGCCTCATTAAAAATATTTAAAATTGTCCAGTTTGTCGGCAAATAATTACTTTAGAGGTCTCTTCCTTAAGCTGCGAGGCTGTCACCAGCATGGTACTGAGTTCCTTCAGAGGCCATGAATAAGAAGCATGATTGACTTTCATTATTTACTGAAGTATTGATTGAATTTATTAATGCTAATGAAGTTGTGAAATATAAAAGACATGGCACTGTATTGAAAAGATCTGATTAGGTTTTGAGTTAAAGCCTCTGCATGTTGTGCTGATGGGTGGGGATATCAGCCTGAGAAAGCTCAGAAATAGGCTGAAGTACAGTTCATAACTTACTTTTGATCACATAACTGTAAAGCTGAAGTAATTAAGTAATTCCGTCAAATTCAGAGTGAATTTTG
The DNA here is from genome assembly GCA_013397315.1 of Donacobius atricapilla. Taxonomy (NCBI): domain Eukaryota; kingdom Metazoa; phylum Chordata; class Aves; order Passeriformes; family Mimidae; genus Donacobius; species Donacobius atricapilla. The sequence continues at coordinate 73,083 of WBMY01002789.1, read as the reverse complement.
GTCTTCTTTAAACGAGAATTTTTCTAAGGTTACAAAGTATTCCTCTTTTTTTTTTTTTTTTTNNTTTTTTTTCTCTCTCTTTTTAAAGAATGATTGGTAATGAAGCCTAGGTCACTGCAATCCTCATATCCATTCAGTGGTAAGAGTGAGCTCCCTCATGTCAACTTTTGAATGGAGAAATATTTTTCTGACCTTAATGTCACAGGCTGGAGAATACTGCTCTTATTTCACAGCTCGGTTACTCTCACCAAATGCTGTTTGCCACTCTTATTTTGCAGCTGAGCCTATGGTCAGGTCCTCATGCATTTAGACCATCTCACAATACAGACCTATAACTGACTTTAAAAGTTTGCAATTACAAATAGCTAACAGCATAGAAAAGAAAATAGAGAGAGAAAGGGGTTAAAGACATTGGTTAGCGATTATAAAGGCAATCCAAGGAGAGCCCGGGCCCCTGCCAATAGCCCTGTTATAACCATTATCCCACATTTTTGCTAAGGTGTGAACTATTACTTCTATTCCTAATATTTGCTACAGAAGTAGAATGTGACTTGGTTGCACAAGCTGCTTCTTGCTAAAGAAAAACCTTCAGAGACATGTATTGTGACTGATAATTAGAAATTCTCAGGTATTTTGGATGAGCCAAGAATCCACTGCCTCTGGGAGGGTGAAAAATTCTAAGATGAAGAAGTTCCTGGCTCAAGTGAGTATAACCCAGTATATTTGTTTCCCTTCTGCACATTATGTCTGCATGTAATATATGGTTCCTGCCAAAGTGCTGTGTGCTCTGACAGAACCAGAATACTTTTTTATCTCTTTTGACTTAAAAAGCTTTACTCTGGTGCACAATCATTAGGCATTCTTCAATAACTGATACATAATGTCTGGCAGCTGTAATTTGCTACAGCTGCATCAGAAAGCTGACTGATGGATGGAGAGGAATCAGAAGGAAGAAGGTTGCCTCCAGATCTAAACCAAATCAATGCTGGGACGGTTCTTGTGCACAAGCTGTAGGTGCAGGATCCCCTCTATGGATTGTATTGTGCACCAGTTGCACTAGAATTTATTAGATCCCTTTGAAAACATTTAGGAAAATGCTTTCCCAACATAGTAAACAGTTCTCACTGCAACTAGCCAATAACTAAAACAATCAAGTGACAATATGACCACCTAAAACTGAAGGGAGCACACAGCAGTCTTTCTGGATTATCTCAAATCCCAATTAGAAGGAAAGATCTGACACATTAAGTAGGTAATTTGTGTCTTACTTAAAAAATTACTTGAATTTGTCTTAGAATAGTTTGCATTTTTTTATTGTAATTGTTTTATTTTGTCAATCTTCTGACACTAAAAACAACTTTTTATAAAACATGTCTCAGATGATAACCTGCATTTATCTGACTTAGGTATGAATGCTATCCATTAAAATTTAGATTGCTTCGCAAATCAAGAATTTTTTTCCATTTTTCTGAAGCCATTCCTTTCCTTAATCACGGCAGTACATTTGAATTTTTTTGTACTCTGAGAATTCCTCAAATTCACATTCTCATTTCTTTTTTTGTTGTATTTGCAGCCCTGAATATGTGTTCTGTATTGTGCAATTCTTTAGTAAGTGTATCAACAGTGAACAGTGAGTAAAGGGAATGTATTAAGCAACATACTTCAAACCCATGGTTTTAATTAGGTAGGGACAGGATTTAGCAAGTCACAGCATTTATTTAAACAGTCTTGACATAGCTCAAGACAGCAATGGCAAACTTAACACTTAAGGCCATATTAACAAACACAGATGGTTTCAGATTCTCTCTTTAGAGTGATACTGGTTCTCAGATGATGCAGAGAAGTTGGAAACTTTTTGAAATAACTTCTAACTGCAAGTTGCAGGATTTAGCTGCGAGTTATGCCCACTAGATTCTATCCATACAAATGCCTTGATTTGTTTTATATATCACTGTGACACATCATTGATTATTTGTTATTCAGATTTTTCACTGCAGGCCTGATTTGTCTTCATTTAGCAGTTTATACTGCCTGCAAAAACTGCACTATAGTATTCTAATTTTTTTCACTCAGTGAAAATATCTAAAATGTGAACCTTCTTGCCTTTAAGAATGGTATTTTTTCTTTAAAGTGATGGGCTAAGAAGTACATTTTTAGTAGCATGTGTAGCTGAATGGACAGACAGCTCTCACTAGTGTTAATCTGAGCTGCATATTGTCCTTTGCTCCTAAAATGGTTAAATAGTTATGCCTAGCTGTTTAACAGACAGTAGGAACATGCTATTTGAAGCTGCAGAGCAGTGCCAGAACTCATGGCACAGAATAAAACCTTAATGTTAAAGCCGGTTTAGGCTTATGTCTAACTTACCCTTACAGACTTCTATTTTCTCTGTGCACATGCTGCTTTACTTGTACCCATTTGTGATGTTGCTCATTGCTTAATTGTGTTAATTGCTTGGATTACCTGCCCTTGAAGAGATATTCAATGAGATGTGCTTTGCTCTTGAGACTTTTGCTTTATTATTGTCTACATCTAACCTATGGTTTTAGTTCAGGCCTAATGAAGAATGGGGCTAAAAACCACCTGTGAACACTGTTTCTGTAAGATGCTTAAGAAGATTTGACTGTGTGTTACCCCAAGAATAACTCCTTAATTAAATGGGAACTCTTTATTTTCTGTAGGTGTGTTCTGTATCCCAGATACCTCCAGAAATATTTAAAGCTGTGCATATTTAAGAAATATGGCTGTGGAGTCTCCATTATACCTATAATGACATAACTAAATAAAGAGGAAGAGATGATATCATAAGCATCTTTCATTAAGTCAGAGTTGGAAGTGAAATATTTGAGTAAGAGCATGTATAAAAGTATTCCAAAGCAGAGTGATTTTTAAAATCACTCTAATTTGGTCTTTTATTGTCTGCCTATGAGGTGCTTTTCAAATCTGTGTTGTTGCTTTTTGGTAAGGAGACAGAATTATTTGAGGTTTTTTAGGTACCTGAGCAGTGAGTTTTTCATTTCTTAAACTTGAAAGGATTTCATATATTGTTTTATACTTTGAATTTTCTAGCCTTATTATTATATGTCTATGTATAAATATTCACATACATACACATATATGAATAAATTCCCTAAATACTAATTTCCTTTAAATTTCCTTTGAAATTACTTACATCTAAAAATGCATTTGGATCTGAATTTTATTCATGCTGAGAAGTTAATTCCTTTTTTCAGATTATCCTCTCTTTTTTCCATTGCTCTTTTCTTATTTCATCACTAAACCAAACGTTGAAAATGCAAATATATGTAAGTGCAAAACCAATTTGCTCAAGGATCCATTCTGATCAGCAAAGGCAAACAGAGGAATTCGTGGGGAATAAGATGTACCTGGGGACACAGTGTGGTTGTGTCTAGGGAGTAGGAAGAAATGAACTACCAGCCAGAGCATATGAAAGAGAAGATTGCCAAAAAAAACTTGAGAGGTCCTACATGTCAAATAGGAGGAAGAGATTCTCCTGTTGGCATTATGGTGTTCTGTCAAGTGAGCAGTGAATAAATTGCTTTGGCCTAGATCTTGGACCCCAACTGATGTTTACTCTGCAGAGAGCAACCTGGTTGGTTTTCTAAAAATAGTTCTTTCAGGTTGCAAATATGCAGATCGCACCAGCCCCGAAGAGCATATGAGGTCAAGATGTTGAAGAAATGATGAAAAGCCTATGTAACACTTTTGGGTTTTTTCTCTCCATAATTTGCTCTCTGCTAAAGTTTCAATTACTGCTTGGTGACATTTTGGGAGCTGATGCACAATGTCAGTCTCATTTTTCCCTTCCCTTTGCCTATTTCCCTCCTGTATAAGCCCCTGTTCATTTTCATTCAGTCCTGCATGAGGGAGCCCATTTATTCTGTCTCTTCCCCATGGTGTTTCTTGTTTCCTATTTCTTGTTTGTTGTTTTTGAAATGTCTATCAGTTTGCTTTCTGGTAGTGCCTGTGGGCTTTGGCTGTCTGTGCTCTGGGCCTGTGTACCTACATGGAAGTAAACAAACAAAAAGCAAGCTTTGCCCTTAAAACAAAGTGCTTGGAGATGGATTTATCATCTTCTGAATGGATATGTAGAATGGAAAAGGGAAATCTGTCAGTTTTAGTTGCATGTTGAAAACCAGGCATGAGAAAAGGGTTTTTCTTTGCCGCAGTTAGGGACCTTATATTACTGCTATGCATCATATATACCGTGGAAGTGCCAGCACTCTCGTAAGTTTGATGGGTTCTTTAGTGCATGTTAGGTTGTTTTTCCTTGGCTTCTTGCTGACTTTCTTTTTTTGAAGAAAACAAATGTACCTATGGGCATTTTGTTTTAGGTTTCACTGGGTTTTTCGCTTTTAATATGAAACATTCATTTTCTTATATCCACTTCCGGTAATGGTTAAACACATAATCACGGTGGGCAAACCAATCTGAGGGTACAGGCAATGCAAAACTGCATTTTTTTTGCAAAAAATTCAAAAATGGTTAGTCTGAGATATTGCCCAGCAAAAGGCACTGTAACAGGTAGCCAGCTAAGGCCAGGAGGGGGGAGTTTGTAGTTACCTGTTTTTGTCACATACAACTATGCTTTGAGAGAGTAGTTTGTCTCTTCTGGACAGGAAATAGAAATTCAGAAATCAGGTTATAAGAGACCAACTAGAGGAGAAAGAAAAGAAGCACAAAGTAGCTGTGAAGACCAGCTTGAGATGGGTTATTTAAATAAATAATTTTTGTCACTCTGATGTATTAAATGACTATGCTCTCAAATTAATAACTGCAGGGTGACTATATTTTCCTCCACAGACCTTACATTTTCCTGGTTTTCTTTGTTATCCTCTTCTACTAAACTGTCCTGCAGAGAGCTGTTCAAGTCAGGTCAGGCACTTGCTAGCCCTCATATTAGTATCTGAAATGCCTTTTTCTCTTCCCATACTTATGCTGCTGTGCCCCTGTGATCACAGCTGCCTTTTCTTATCACAGTTAACCTGGCCTTTGCTGAAAGGGAACTGAATGATAAGAGCCTTCTCTACTCAACTACAACAAGACACAACTGATAAGTCAGGTGGTCCTCAGGCTGATTTAAGTATCCTCTTTCCAAGGATTTGAGCAATTATTTTGCGCGGGCATTAGCTGTTGGATGGCAACTTTCTGCCTGATTTGGTGAGAGGCAGTTGTGAAGGAAATAGGTAGATGATTCTTTAGCTCTGGCTTTAAAAAGTGATCATTGCCAATATGGCAATAGAAATACCTACATGATGATTTAATGGTTTGCTTCCTTTCCGAATCCAGCCTACACGTGCCCAGCTCTGTTCTGCAATTATAGTATGAAAATGGCTCTCTTAAGGTTCAAATTCCATGGTGACAAAGTCAGCAGCAGAGCCATTATTTTCCACTTGGCATTCCTTTCATGTCAGCAGTAAACATTTGTAAAAGCTAGATGTACTCTGCCTTTTATTTTGCATTATGCTCTCTCTCTGTTTCTGACTGAGGCTGGCAAAACTTCTTGACAGGACTGTCATAATGTAACAGAACCAAAAAGATGAAAAATCAGAATGGTGATATTCACTTACAAAATAATCTCTCCTATGATTGTTCCAGTCTAAAAAAGTCTGCCTGTTAGCAAAGATTCCTGAGTCAGACTTCACCTTTGCTCAGTCTTCGTTGTACCAGAGCTCAATAATGGTAATTGTTGGTAAAATACATGGTTTGTGGTGTTGCATTTTGGGCTATAGGAACTAAGAACTGAGTGCACAGAGTTACTGTATTACTGGGACCCTGCTTCTTTTGACTGGGAGTGAAATCCTCCCAAAATTCTGGGGACTTGGGCTCAGCAAGACCATTATTCTATTTCACATAAGTGACATAAGACCATTCAATGACCTTTCACTGCAGCTTCTCCCTGAAAGTTTCCAAGTTTCTGATTTGCTTGGGACCGAATCTGAACCAGTTCCTGAGCTGTGGGACAAATACATGGTGGACACAAATCCACTGATTAAGGACTACAGGTTTTGGTCACATAGAATGACTTGACACTCCACAAAACGGGGAAAAAGGTAGTGATTGGCTTGGGGAAACAGCCTAGCACTGATGCATAACTTGTTGGATGCACAAATTGTTGTTGCTCACATTTATACACTGTAGTGAAACCAAAATGAAACAAAATGTCTATGGTTATAGTAGGAGGAATTGGGAAGTCATCAAATCATAATTAGAGTGTCAGGAAAGAGTTTATACTCATTATTCGCTAAAACAAAATAGAAAAGTAGTTATTGATTAAATGGTTGTGTGCTTAATAGCAATTTATAAATCCAGGACTCAAAAGATAATGTTTGTTTTACTGCTTTTAATTATTTAACATGCAGTGACATTTCTGTTTTGCCAACAGCAGCACAATAGGTCCCTAATGAACTGAACTGAGTTACTAATAATTAAACCATCAGGCAGAAGTAAGGGGTACAGCATGTTATTAGATTAACATTCTTTCATAGTCAGTCATTTGTTTTTTAAAGAAAACTCTGTGACAGTCTTCTACCCTGTCCCAGACCAACTCGATATCAGCCTACTTGAAAAAGCAAAGTTTATTTATGGCTGACACAGACTCCTTGAAATACTGATAAAAAAGCACACTGAAGTTCTTCATAGGACTGTGATTAAAGTTTGGTTTCAGTTCTTTCAGCTCTAGCCTATAAACAAATAGAAATGGATTATTTCATTACAATGTTGGTCAAGCTTTTTTCTTTCTCTAGCTGCCTTCTCACTCTGTGATTATGGTCATTTTAAGTGAAAAAGGCTTGGAGTGCAATAAAAAATTGGTTTATATGGTTTCTTGAAGGGCAGTATTGGAAGGCAGTGGACTTGTTGAGGAATTTTGCTCACCAGGAAACTGAGTACATTAACTTGTATAAATAGTAAGATGATTATAAAAGAAACCCCTAATCTAATACCTTCAAGGAAAATCTGGTTTGATGGTTTGATGGTTTGTTTGGTTTTTTCTAGTAGAACTGAATATTTATTCTTGCACTATAGCTTCAAAAAAGTATGGAAGAAATAAACAGGTTGTTGAAAGGGAAAGCAAGAATAATTGGAGTCATGAAACAAGAATAATCTGAAAAGAGATGGAAAATACTAAGCCTTTTTATTTCAGAGCAGAACGAATAAGAAGAGATGTGATAAAGGGATCGGAAGAGATATGATATAGAGAAGGTAGATCAGGAAAACTACTCACTCTTTTTCTTAATACTAAAAGAGAAAATACTCCACAGAATGGAAAGAATGCAAATTCAAAACTAAAAAGAAAAAAATACTTTGAACTCTCTTCCCTGGCAGAACTCCTTGATAAAAGTTACCACTGCATTGCAAAAGTTAATAAGGTTCTTTTTTAAAAAAATGGATGGTTAACCTTAAGAAATATTCAAAACTTGCTGATAATATCTCTTCCAAAGCTCCCTTTTTCATTCAAAGTTCATCTAGTTATTGGCAAAAACTTGATTTTTAGTCAGATTACATAAAAACAAGGCTTCACTGGAAAGACCTGTGTCAGAGGCTGGTGAAGGACTTTTTCTCTCATCTCACAAGAGATGTTTTTGATGTCTCCTACCTTCTTCATCAAGCTGGGAAATTCAGATGAGCCTGAACTGAGCAGTTAGATAAGTCCCGTTCATCCCCAAAAGCTGTGATGTGGAAGTGTCTGAGGAATGGACTGTTCTTGCTGGTGTTGGTATGTACTTGCTGTAAATGGACAAAATGTCTGTCTTGGTTTGAAAGACAGGTATCTGCTCGGGAGGGCAAGACCTCCCTTTGGAATGGAGAATTCAAATCCCCTCCCTTCAAATTATTAAAACTTTGATATTAAGTCAGCTCTCAGGCAAGGATATGGGGATAGGAATAACAGCTCTTTACTAGTATGTATAACAANAAAAAAGGTTGTGGCCTCGTGCTATGCTTTCCTAGCCGTTTGTATTGTTTTGGTCAAGCACCCATAAGTACCCAGCAATTAGTCTCCTAGCGACCTTGTGGGAAAAAATTCTGTAGGGAGAAAAGAAAACCAAATCTAACCCCCAACAATGTTGCATAAAACTCTGGTGATAAAGTTAGCAACTATGTTTAGTAGATGATCTCTTACATTGTTAAGAAACTTTCACAGCTAAGAAAAAGAGGGCTTTGTTTGTATTTAAAATTAATCCAGATTCAGTAAATGAGTTTGAGAAGTTAATGTAGCAGGCAAAATGTGACTAGGAGGCAAGAATCTACATAGAGCTGAGAGGAAAAATACTTTGGACTGGGACTGGTATTTTTTGTTTCACTGAATTTTACCTCACTTGTAAGAAATAAACTGATAATTTGTCTTCATTTTTGTCAAATGCTAGGGTAGACAAATGTACCTGTCTACCTCTACAACTGAAGCCTCTCTGGTCATTATTCTTAGAGTAAATGCTATCTGATCTACTGCAGACTGAAGTCCTCCACTAGTTAGCACTAGATATGACTTCAGGTCAGTATTTTTGAGTGTTCACATCCTTTCAGGGGGAAAGAATCTTAAATGTGCCATTCATGCTAAAACACTTGCCATGGTTATTTTGAAAAATTGAGTTCTCCAAGTTGGTACCTTCATTTGTAGGGCTGTTAGCTTGTCATCAAGTGTTTTCCATTATTCCTATAAACCATGTATTTTAACCTGCTGAGGTCTGTATGTGAAACACCTCACCATTTTGAGACTTAAAACTGTATATTGATCCTTGCTAGGTTTTCTCTCTGGTCTTTGGCAGCAGACAGGTCATGTTCTAAAGAAACTCCAAGTAGTTGTGCTTCCTCTTTGTGTTGATTGAAATTAATGAAAGTTTGTTATAATGTTTTGCAGGTGAAAACTTTTGTTGTACTCCATATGCACATCTGGGTAAACTTTGACCTCTCTCCAAATACATTGTCTTTGAATATATGTTTTAAGTAGCCTTAAGTCATTCACAGGTGCTCAGTTTAATGCTGCTTTACTTTGGATCCATGATTTCCCTTAATTCTAGCATTACTGGGAAGCCTTAGTAGTGGAGGTGCTTTCCCAATGTGTGTTCCCTGGCAAACAAGCTGACGAGCTGCCTATAGAACAATATCATTACTGTAAATATGCACAGACTGCATTTGCACCAAAGACAAACCAGCCAAAGGCATCACACACTGCATTTCACACCATAAAAATCCACATTGTAATAGAAGAAATATGAAAATCAAAGTGTTTTTTTGCAACATTAGTAGTTGATAAGAATGCTGGTTAATATTTTCATTGCAGTGTTTTCAAACGTTATTACTAGGGTCTTAATTTTGTTCCCAGTAAAGCAGATGTTGCTAACTTGTAGTTTTCCTGGTCTAAGAGATTGGGAAAACTCACCCTAAAAATTACCTTTAAATGGTCCTTCAGGCTTGGTCCAAATCAGAGAGTAGCAATTACATTGTCCTTGAGCAGCCTGCAGCGGCCTGCACCAGATGTTTCACAAAAACTGGGACATAATTATGCAACAGAGAGACTAAGGATAAACTGTTTCCAGGTTTCTGGTTTTTTTCAAGCAGTCAGTCAAATTCCTTGCAAAATGTTCGCGTTTGCTCATGATGTTCTGGATATCCCTGAAAATGGTATTGGTAGCTCCACTGTTCTGGTGTTTATGTTGCTGAGAGCAAATCTGTGCAGGCCATACTGTTGTAAATCTGGCCAGGGTATGTGCAGAAAGATGTTGTATGAGTAATGTGTTGCGCAAAAGGCACTTTCTTTTGCAGACTTTTTACTTTGTGAAATGCAGAGTGATGAGGGTTATTATTTCTTGTTGCTGTTAGACACAAAATGCAGAGTATTTCCATGGCTGCTACATGCATGCGACTGCTGCCAGCCTCCTACCAACACAATGGGGATGGGACAACTGAGGGAATTCCCAGATCATAGAATCATGGAGTGGCCTGGGTTAGAAGGAACATAAAGTTCTTCTTCTTCCAACCCCCTGCCATGAGCAGAGGCACCTTCCACTGGACCAGGTTCCTCAGAATCCCATCCAACCTGACCCTGAACACTTCCAGGGAGGGAAGTTCCACAACCTTTCTGAGCAACCTGTGCCAGTGTCTTGCCATCCTCAAAGTAAGGAATTTCTTCCTAATATCTCAGATCAGAATCTCCATAAACTAACTTAGACTGAATTTTTGAGGAGGTATTTTTTCAAATGTTCATGAGATTCACTTCTCCCTATTTATATATAATGTTGCTTTTGAAAATCTGGGGAATCTGCAGAAGATCAGTGCATGGGAGAACTTCAACCCACTTCTGCAAATTCGTGAAATTCAGCTAGTACGTGGGTTAGTCAAACTGAATCTCAACATAGAATCTTTTGAAATTTTCTCATCTGTCAAGAATATGCTATTTCATTTAAACTATGAAAAGACTAAATAGATTCCATAATTTAGTAAATATTTTGTCCTCTGACAGCTCCTCTTTTTCTTCTACTCTTTACATTTTTAAGATCTTTTCCCCTCCTTGATGTGATATTTTGATGAGACTTACAGTTGACAAAAGAAGTAATTTGGGAAAAGAGTTAGAGTTTCTTACAGTACTAAGTTCCCAAATCCATCTTTCTTTTTTTCTTCCTTTTTATTTGTCATGTAGGTACTTCTATTCATTTTACAAAACTAATCTAAAAATTTAGTAGTGACTGGTTGGACTGGGGCTCTTGGATTTGGGCCCCTTCTGAATATGAATGCAAAGCTGAAAAAAGTCTTGTTGAATCTTTTAGTTATGTGATGAATCAGAAGGTTCAGAAAAAGTTCATTTTATTTTTACCTTGTAGAAATGTGATTAGCCAGAAACTATGCTTTCAGAACCTGCAAACAGTCCATTTATTTGCCACCATCAGGATGAGGCTCAGAGTTCCAATGAAAACATCTTTTTGTCTGCTAATGTAATGGGTGCTTATTTTCTGCATCTTCACATTCCTTGGAAAAGCATCAGGGTTTCATTGTAAATCCATTATGTCTCCCTTGGTCAGAAATTATAAATGACAACTAGTCCCAAGGTAAAGAAAAGAAAGTATTATTTTGTAGAGCAAAAAGGGGTTAAATCACTTTTTGTCATGACTGTCCTCCTGGTTATGACATATTCAATGTATTATTTAGTTTAAGTGCATGATTAAGATAGAACTGAGGTACTTTTGGGGAGCATTTTCACAGATGTTATACTTACAGTACCTCATTCTGTGGTACAGAAGAAAGAAAAATGACGTGTCCCTTTGTGAACCTATCCTTTTAAAATTAGGTTATAGATTAGATAGTGGTGTGAGATCCTCTAAGAATTTCTGGGTCAGAGGTACTTTGTTTTCTTTCTTTTATACAGCAAAACCCTTGTATCTTTATTAAAAATTTATTTGCTGTCAATAATTAAATGCTTATTATTTGATCTTTAATGGGGTCATGATTCCCATATTCCCATATTAATGAAATAATGCAAAAGTAAAAAATGCCTTTCAGTTGGAAAAAGTACTTATTATTCTTTCTTTGTTGTGAGTAAAATAGTTTATCTTAAATTAAAAATTAAAAAAATGATTTTTCTTTAATCTTAGAATTAAATTAGTGCTAATTAGTTCTATTTTCTCTACAACATTGAAATGCTAAAGTCTTAGTAATTTCTTCAGAGTATTAATAGTGCCCTTTGGCTGTAATCAAGATAATCTTCAATTAAAAGCAATACAGTTAACTGAGTTACATTAACAGTTATTGTTCTCAAATCACAGGGTTAAGAACACAAATCCTGTGTGTTTTCAGCACGGGTACATTGCAGGGGTGTGTGACGATGCAGGGACCTGTTATTCACATGTTAAAACTAAAAAGCACTAACCCAGAATGTTCACTGATTAAGCCCTTCAAACAAAGCCTTTCTTAAAGGTGGTGATGTAAACAGAATTCAAAGATGCTGCAGCAAGCTAAAACACTTTCTGGATTTGATCAATGTTCATGTGGGCTCCCCCTGCCCCAGCACTTTTTACTGTAAACTCCATAAACTATGGGATATTTTTAATGAGCAAGTTCTGCTTGATATTCACTGCTGTTATTCTCCTTTGTGAAGAGTTAAGGAGCACTTGCCAGTCTGCAATAATTCATCTTATTTTAATAATGCCTTTTTTTTTTAGCTCAGAAAATTTATTATATGCAGTAATAGTGGATTTCAGCTGAAAATAGAAATATTTCTTTCAAATTTTTTATTGCAGCCAATGTGAAGAAATTGTGGTCCCATAGAAACAGGGAAAAAAGTGTTTTCATCTATGCTTATAGAACAGCTCTTTCTAGTTTCAAAAGCTAGGCACAGAATATGGGAAAATTCCGTTAACGTTGCTGTGTTTGCAAACAAAAAAACATAAACATCTTGAGTAAACAAATCTAATGAGGGGAACTGTGCTGCTTGCTAGTAGATTACCACTCCAGTAGTAAAAATAGACTGTGGCTCTGTCTCAGTAAAAGTTAATAACAGTTAGTGAGACAAAAAAAAAGTTGAGTTGCAAAAATATTCTCTCTGTATTTCTATGTCCACCTGCCAATAGCACTTCTGTAAATTCCAGCCAGAGCGGAAAGCTCTCGGCACTTCTAGTGGGCTCCAGTACCTGGGAGTTTACAGCAGTTTTCAATACTTGAGATGACCTACTAAATTAACATCTCTGTTTATTTTGTTGTTGGTTTGGATTTTCTTTTTTAAGATGCTCATGTTACTAATTTGCAGAGTATGATGGTGGTTTTTCTGTGTTTTGGCCTTTCAGGAGCTAAAGAGGTAAACGTCATAACTGGGCAGATACTGCCATTAAACCAAATTTAAACAGGTTTCCAGGATTTTAAAATCTGTTTTCTCAAAGCATAAATGCAAGGAAAGATTTTCTTAGAACTAGCATTTGTATTCTATGGAGCAAATATCCCTTTTTGAGTTTCAAAATGCTGGCACAGATATTTTATATTGACACTGAGGCAATAAATCAAAAGGGATGGACAAAGATATGAAAATGTACCTTTCGTAGAGAACATTGTGTCTGTACATGCAAAAATAATTGCTTTCTTGGAATGTGACAAAAGAAAATTGAATATAAAATAGGGTGTTAACAGACAACAAATCTAATTTTTAGAGTATTCTTTTTCAAGCCTCAGTCAGGAGGATTTCCTGAGGAGTCATATGTCTTTAGTACAAAATGTGGTTAGGTAGCTTGGTAGAGTTTAATGCCTTCCTCCTCAGAGGAAAATTAAAATCTGCTAAATTGTTCCAGTATGTTACAATGCTTGTCCCAGAACATGGCTGGGACAAAACAGCCCAATGCACCAAGTCCCACTATCAGATTCTTCTGTGATTTAGATGAGGCCAAATAATTATCTGGAATATTTTTATGTGATTTTATGTCTGCAGAACTCTTTTAAATAATTTGGGATACAGAAGTAAAGCACTTTAATTTTTACCCTATGGCCAGTATGTTGCTTTCCTTTTTCTTCTGTTTTTATGGTATGTAGAAATTTCAGCAGCCAGATTTCATGAACCTCCTCTGTACCTCAAGGAAATGACATGGAGAGATTTTATACAAGTTTTGAGGGCTTATATAAATTTTTTGATGTTTCAGTAGGACCATGTGTTTGTGTATTTGTAGGGTGGAGGGACAGGGTTAATTTGTGTGTGTGATTTTTTTTGAAAGAGGGAACCTGAATTCTTCTCTTCCTCTTCAGATTTATGGAACCTCTTAATTTTAGGGAAAAAAAAATAGATTGAGCTTGAAGACAGGAGTATGGTAGGGTATATTGTGATCCCAGCCACTGAGAATCCCTCACTGTGCAGTCAAAAGTGGTCTGTGTATCTCAGTGAACCTTAGATTATTCTTTTCCATGATATGTGTGACATATGGTTCTTCTTAGTCCCATCTCTTTTTATGAATTATTGTGGTGTCTAGAACAAAGAACTTGTCTCTCTTCATTTACCAAGAAACAACACTATGTAAGGAAATTGATCTTTAGTATCATTGGATGAATCTAAAAAAGATTGCCAGGATTCCTCCAAATCTTGTTGGGAAACTGTTTAAAATATGATTCAGTTTTGGGGGCTTTTTCCCCCTTTCTCCAGCACTTTGATTTTTCACATCTTCTGCCCAACCAACTGCTCAGATACGCATTTTATATGAGTACTTTATTTGCCATTTTTTTTATTAGCCAGAAGGAAATATTAAAATGAACATAAATGTCAGCCTGAAAGCTGTGACACTGCAAGGGTAGTCAGACTAACTAGATGATCTGAGTCATTATGTGTAAAAAGAAGAGAAAGCCAACCAGCCAAAAAAAGCCTTTTTTCTCTAATCACGTTGTGACAAGAATGGGGAAAAAGTGTTTTGTGTCACAAATCTACAAAACCTGAAAATATAAAATTCAAAGTTCATTCTCTACAAAGAAATGAGGAAAAGAAACAGAGCTCTACCAGCCCCTGAAGCTCTGCTTTCAATTAATAGAGCTGTATATTAACTCCTCTGATGTTATTACATTATGAAATTCACAGTAAATTAAAGCAAAAGCTGCTCTTCATTGAAATTTTTAGTGTAATTTGAAATCAGAAATTAATTAGAAATGTTTATGTGTATGCAGAAAAGGTAATTTAGTTTTGGTAGCTCACAAAGGAAGGTCCTCAAAACCTGGTCCTGTCCCTGGGTGTGGGCAGTGTGACTGTCTCCAAATGTTGAGGAGCTTTGTCTGGAATCCTGGCTCTTGCAAAAGCAGCTTAAAAAAAACTCCTTTCAGTGCAGTATCACTCTCCATTTTTACTTTAAGTGAAGGATCTCTCCCTAGGAAGTTCCTAATATTTTTTTGATGTATCAGGGTGTAGTTTAAGTGAGAGTGAAACAATCATTTCCCAGGTATAGTTAATGATGTGCAAGAATTTGTCTCAAAACATTTCAGGAATTTGATTGACGAAATGAAATATGGTCCTGACGTCAATTTACTGAGATTACTTTTTAATGAATACGACTTTAAAAGCATATGCAAAATTAAGATCAGTCACTAAAAATGCATTTGGATGTGACATTTAAAGAATGATATACATAATGCATTGGAAATTAACTTTTATAATCTACAGAAAATGATTCTTGTTGCTGGCTCTCTCAATTTGTGAGAACTTTGGCAATGAAATTATTAATTACGAGCAAAGGAAAACTAAATTATGTATTTTTTATTAATATTGCCAGTGTGCCAGATAATGGCCTCTTAAAATATTAGTGTACATGGTTAGTGAGTTATTTTACAGTCAAATTCTACTTATGTCCTACATGCAACTTCTCTTTAAATTTAAGGAAAGGGTGTGTCTTGCAAAAATAGATTTGTCCAGAATTTTCCTGTGTGTTGTTATTCATAAAGATCATCCTGGATTTGTACTCTGTTTTCTTTCTTTAGATTAATGCTAAACCTAGTGAATGCAACAAAAAAGTTCACAGTGGCAGTAATGACTAAGTGAAGTCCTTTGATTATAATTATATATATAAATTCATTCAGGATATATTAATTTATACTATATTTACCTGCTGTGAGTCTTTTGATGATAAAGCACATTCTTTTGATGAAACACCGAATGTAAAGCTTAAATCAACAGCTGAAAAAACTGGTTTAGTTTTCTGCTTTTGAAAAATAGAGGAATCTTGACAGTAGCATTTCAGTGTCTAAACAGTAATCTGGGGTATCCTGCTCCCTGTAATTGTCAGGTGAAGGACAAGAGGAAATTGGCTTAGTTTCTAGAAAGAGGATATCATCATTCAGGAAAAAAAACCCAAAAAAACCTCACTGTACTGATATCTAAGCAGGTAAATAACAGTTTTCCAAATGGAAAAAAATGCCACTGAAGATTTTAAAGAACTGTTGGCTTTCCCAGGTAAATGTTTATTTAAGTACAGATGGCTCTATCTCAGATCATGGTCTTAGACAAAGTGATCTACTGAGCTCCTTTTCATCCCTGCAGTTGTTTGACTTAATGATTGCAGGAATTTATCAACAAAAAGGTTATCTGTTCTTGTTCTGTTAATAAGGTTTGTGATTCTATGGGAGAAATCTTTCTTTGCTGTGGCTCTCCTCTCCCCTATTTATATTTTGAAAGTGCTGGCAACAGTTTCATAGCTTTCTTTTGATGATGATTTGTCATTTAAAGAGATATCACAGTGTATGTTTGACTTTGTGATGTTCCATGAGTTGCTGTGCTGAAGAAGTCCTTGTCTTACACACAGTTGTACTCTGCTAGCAGTAATTGCCTTTATCTCATCCACTACCTCTAATTGCCCTTAATGGGAAGAAATGCCAAAAATGCTTTGTGTTTCATGTGACAAGACATATGGACTGCTTAGAGTTTAATCTTCTCATTGCCAAGAGGAGTAGGTATGGTGACTTGAAGGACAGTCTATGTTATCACAACTTGTTTCTCTTCAGAATAAAAACAAGGTGAAGGTTTTCCTGCCCAAATCTTAGTTGAAAAACTCATCCTAATATAAGCTTGACCCTCTGTCCACAAAGACAGAATGGGAGCATTATTGTAATGCTCTCTAGCCCACATCTTGGTCTTTTTTCCCACAGCAAGCATGAGGTTTATTCCCAAATATGTACTGGTTTTCCCTAGGTCTGGTAAATACTGCAATTTACCATAAGTTACTTTAAAAACATCATTGAAAGAACTGGCTATGTTATAAAAAAGTTATATAATTTAGTTTTACTACTCTTTAGGTTGTCTACTTTTTGCAATAAGAAAAAGAATACCCACATGAGCAGAAGAGCTCTTCATAGTTTGATAAAAGTGAATTTATCTGAGCGCTTTTGAGAGCTGTGTGTCTGCTTTAACCATGTTGAATAAAATGGGAAAAAACTAATTTTGTATGTAAAAGAAGAATGCTTTCCAAAGGAAAATAAATGAGGGGGTGGGTGAGCCGGTAACCTTAGCATAAAGCAGCTCATGCATTATTAATCTAATTTCCCGTAAAGTTTGAACAAAAAGCATGTTGAGACATTTTCTGTGTTCCTTGTTAGGCTGTGTTCATAATATCCTCTCCCATTTTATGTAATATATTCTTCAGCCTAAGTAAGATATTCTTGAAGCCTCAGGATTTTCACGCCTTCAAAGATCTCTGTTTTATTTCTAAATATTATAGATTTTGATGCACAAGAGGCTTTAAGTTTGGTACCTTAAAGGCTGTTCACCCTTTTAGGTAACCCCCAAGTTGGCTTTCATATTTGCTTATTACCCAAAATTCTTCACAAGAAGCTTCAGCCTGTTTTACAATTAAAGGCTTTGATCATATTTACTGTAGCTACGTAAAATATTTCTGCATGAATGTTGCATGAGCTCAATTTCCGTATTAGACGAGGAGCTTACCTGATATCTAGTGTCTATGTGAATCCTTTTCTAACATAATTATTAAATCTAAACATTTCCATTCTCCCCAGCAACCACAGCCAGAATGGAGCTGCTCCTGTGAGCTATCCCAGTTTGCTCACTTTGAACAAATTTCAGAGTTGGAACCCAAGACTCTGGGGTCAGACGTAGTATTTCCATTTCTAGATAATCAAGAATTTTTATGGTCTTAGCTGTTTTACTTTAGGCATACCATGTGTCTGGAACAGTTTGGAAATCTTTTCAAGTGTACATGAGCTTTAAGCTCTGGTGCTGTGAGTAGCAGAACATACTGACCAACATACTCATGAGCAGCTTTGGTTATGCTGTGTTCGATGGTAGCACATATATTTGTTAGAAATTACTATATGCCATGTTGCATGCCAGTTTCCAATTCCTCCTTTTAGCATGTTTTCAAATTTTTTGTTAAACTCAGGTTTATTTGCTTGTTCAGAAGAAAATTCAGAAGAAATACCTTGAGAAATAATGAGGTGTGGTGGATTTAACTCCATGTTTTTGCTTTGTTTGCATAAGAAAATTACTGGATGCACAATGTACCACATAGAGGGCAGTTCTGGCATAGATAACTTTTGAGAGCATTGTGCCCGTTTTTGTAAGAGATATACTTAACCAAAACTTTAATTGATTCCTGCTTTAAAATTCAACAAGCAGTACTTTAATGACAACTCCTAAGAGCCCACCTTTTTTATTCTCAGTATAGTTGTTTTGTTAACTTTTGTTCACTCTGCTGGCTTCAATTATAAGTTTTAAAACTGCTTTAACCAATGGGAGACATCATGAACTTTATGTAGCTAAAAATTTTGGAGCTACTTTGTCTGTTTCATTTGGAAGTGTACTGAATTTGATTAGAATATCAAACCCAAGTGATGCACTGTGTAATTTCTCACCACCCCCTTGCCAGTCCCTGAGCAGTCCCAGCCAGCTGTCCTCCTAGGACATACGCTGACCATGACACCGTATGGAGTGTCCCTTTGGCCAGCTTGGCTGTCCCAGCTGTGCCCCTTCCCAGTTCCTTGTGAGCCCTATCCTCCTCACTGGTGTAAGTTGAAAAGTCTTAGTGTAAGCAACAACTCAAACCTCAGTGTGTTATCAATATTATTGTTATCCTAAATACGAAACTCAGCACTGTACCAGCTACTGGGAAGAAAAGTAACTGCATCCCAAATGAAATAAGGACACAGTACTGGGATTTTAACATTTACCTTTGAATGTCAAAAATGCAGGAGATTTTCAACACTAACAAATTAGGTATCAGAAGGCAGAATCTTTCAGTTTTCCTCATTTTCATGTGATTTTCTCATATCAGTCCTTTCACTGACTTCACCGGCTCCACCAGCTCCTCTGTTATAAAGTTATACTTAAGGAGTGGACAAGTCTAGCCTTAAATTTGATCTCATCATCATTCCCAGGACTGATATTCTCATTTATTTTTGTTGCCATTTTTTTTTTTTAATACAGCTTCCACAGAACATTCCTCCTCATCTCCTACACTTTATCTTGTAACCAGATTCAATCTTTCAATTTGGAATTCTCCCAGAAGCAGATGACATTGGTCTTCTATATCATCCAATTCTTGCTCATATTACTGGTCATATTTCCCCCATGAAAAGTCTTCTGATTGATTCTTCTCATTAGTCAACTTGGTAAACAAATTACTGCAGGAAGCTTAAAAGCTTGGGTTGAAAGTCAGAAGAGAAGAAAAAGATATCATGTTTGCAAGTCACTATTTTCCCTTGGAAATATCTACTCTTCTATCAGGTTGTCATTTGAGGCTGCTAGAAGTTTTTATACTCAGGGTTAATTGCCTCTGGTGCAATAATCTCAGATTTCTCTGGAGAATTACTGATAGAAGGCATTTTCCTTCTGAAATAAAATTACTTTCCTGTCATGGGAAATGTGTCAACTTTTTAGCACTTCTTTAAAAAAGTAGGATAAATGGCATTAGGACCAGCATTCTAGTTCTGTTTTTTTCATCTCTCCTAAGGATATTGTTTTAGGATATTTTTTTCTGTTTCTAGGTAAAATGTCTCCAGTTTGACATGCCGGTGGAAACTGTGTCATGCATCAATCTAATAAATATAACTAGTTGCTTTTCTGGGTGACTGGTCTTCAGCTTGTGTGCGAATGTGGACACTGCATTGCAAAAAGGCCTTGGATTGCTTTTAATTCATCTGTTTACACAGTTCAGACATAGATCATATTTTTGGATAGTCACATAATCAGCAGTACTTTTAAGCAATATGTCTGTATCCTAGACTGTCTTTCTTTTAGTGCATGAGGTCACTGAAAACCTCTTGGAAGTAGAAATCCATAGCCCTGTGTAACTGCTCGCAAATCTTTCCAGATAGTGCATTTTAAATACATTACTGTAATGTGACAGGTAAGGTTAATATATCAGTGTAAGTAATTTTTGTTTTGGAAATACTCTTTCTGAAGGGTGATTTTTTTTTAAGTCAGTGACTCTTCCATCAGCTGGGATGTAATTCTGGAATTTCTACTGCTGTGCTCCTCCAGGGAAAGGAAATGTGAGGCTATCACGATCCCAG
Source organism: Donacobius atricapilla (assembly GCA_013397315.1). Classification (NCBI taxonomy): domain Eukaryota; kingdom Metazoa; phylum Chordata; class Aves; order Passeriformes; family Mimidae; genus Donacobius; species Donacobius atricapilla. The sequence continues at coordinate 53,097 of WBMY01002789.1, read as the reverse complement.
GGCTGGCAGCAATAAGAGGGATATGTCTTTTGACTGACTGTGGCGTCTGCCAAAGCCCTGTGTTCACAATTCCAGAGCATGTGGAGGGCAGGATAGAGTTGTCACTGACATCCCCATCATATTTGTAATTAGTAAACATGCTTCTTGTGCGTTCCAATGATTTAGGAATGGGAAAATATATTTTGCCTTTGAACAAAAGCCACTGAAGATTTTCTGAAAAATGCTTGATTGGAAGTGTGACAAATTGAAGACATTTGGAATTTTTCCAAAGAGATTTTCAGATGTTGGGCAGATGTTATTGTTTGCTGACCTAGGACTTTGCAGAATGACAGAAAATAATTTGATGCTCTAACAAAGCATTGATTACACACACTAAATAGCCCTGGTAGAGTATTTCCCTTACGGCTTGCACTTCCAGGGTTATGGTTAAATGAGCACCCCATGTCATCAAACATACAGAAGGTGCCTTTGCCACTCTGAGGGGATGATCCTAGCATTTAAATAATGATTTACTGATGCTTTTATTAGAACAATTATTGGTTATTTCAGACTTGAAATGGGCAGATTAAGCTCTGTGAACCTCACAGCTGAAACCTCACAACACTGGCAATTTTCAGTGATTAAAGTAATTTACTTTATCTATAAAATGTTAAGATATTTCATCATAGCCATACAGCAAGTACAGGGAGGTGTAGCTTTCCTGGAGATAATCAGACCTCTGGGGATAAAGGGTCCTGGCTGCACCTCATGCATTGCAAGACCCAGAGGGCTTTATTATCTGATGATTACCACACCCCCATTTCCATGTCTTTTTGCTTAATTAATCACAGTAACATTATTGCCCAACTTCAGACAACAAAAAATAATGAGAAGGGCTTTAGAAGATTCAAAGACTTGAGGAAAAACAAGAGATCCCATAGGAAAGTACCCATAGTGAAACTGAGGTTTACAAATCACTGAAATCTATTAAAAATGATGCTTACATTTTGTAAAGTGCCTTCTTTAATATAAATATAATTATGTTTTAAATATTGTAAATGTGTATATACAATATAAAACATATACTTGTTTTGATCAGAGGAGATGAGGTTTTATATTTAGGACACAAAAACCCCTTGAAAATATTGCAACCATACCATGGGAGGTTATAGTCATTTGATATTTTCTTGGGAAAGCTTGCCATATGCTCTATGTTGTTCCTTATTTGGTCTAAGTATATTTTTATGTCTTCTCTGCCTTTCTAAATGACCAAATAATCATGCAGTGTATAGATATAAATACAAAGTAAAATCTTCAGATATTATGTGTCAGAACTGACTTCTGAAGTAGCTTGTATGGTTAAATTTCTACTATATTCTAATAATCTCTCCTTTTAGTATATCCTTCTCTGCCCCACCTGACAGTTGTTCTTACTGTACCTCAGCATAGTTATCTGTGAAACTGGTGCCACTGGTGCCTGACTTTTTAAAAGTTGAGTGAATCATAATTAGTTTATGTGTTATGCCCTTCCTTACACTTAGTAACATTAGACTGTGGGCAGGAGTCTTTTATTGTAGCTCCAGTCCTATCAGAGCAGGTTTTCCCTAAAGCTGCATGGCACTGATTTCCTCTTGACTCTACATTTTAAAAATGATATTTGATATATATGATAATTTGGGTGAAATTCAAACAACTTTTTTTGTAGACATCAAGAAGTCATTTTGAAGTCATAAAAGATCCTAGTCTAGGAAACAAGGTTTTCTTGAGCTTTGAGAATCCCAGAATTTCTTGTCTCTAAGTACTTCTAATATGGCAGGTCTGCGCAGCACAGACCTGTAGCTGTATGTTTTTTGAAATAGAGGCTAATAAGGTAGGTTATGTTTCAGTCATCAATGTCTGAGGCACAGATAGTCTAAACTGGAAGACAAAATGAATTTTCAAACAGTGTTTTCACCTTTCCATTCAAACATCAGTTTGTTTAGGTGTGGGTGGTCAGCTCCTGGAGATTGGAACACGTGTTGACCTGACTCCTTTGGACAGGCAGCTGACTAAGGTTTGGGAGTCAGGAGGAAGGCTAGACTATTTCTGATAACCATTCTTGTGCTCCACTTATTTTACGTGGAGGAAGAGCCATCTGCTTTGTAATTCACTGTGATAATGTTGACTGCTTTCATCCCATGGTGGTGTTAAAACCAGTCTTGTAATCCCATCAATGGAAAAATGCGTAAGGAGATCAGAACATTTTTGTGTGTGTAATGCAGCAGTACCTCTTTAAAAGCCTCTCATAAAGTGTACTTAAAACTTCTGACCATTGTGTTTGAATTTTACTCATTAATTTGTCTTTGATAGAAACAAGAGCCAAACTTCATTAGGGCAGTTCTCAGTATGTGCACCTGCAGGGTCAACAATTCTTCTGGTGACAGACAGTTTCCTAATTTAAAAATATTTCTTTCTTCTTGGTGTCAAGATCTCTGTAGTAGAAACATCAGATAAATAATGAACAGATATTTGATATCTAATTCAAGTTGAGAGCCCCTTACTCTTCCCTCCCTATTCATTATCTGATAGTCAGTAAGAAGAATATCCATCTGGGGAAGATTTTGCTGTGTTCTTGGCTCTGAAACTTCGTCTAGGACATGATAACACTGTCATAGGGCAATGTATTTGTGACTGTCTTAAGCTTTGTAATCAAAAAGGTGATTTTTTTGTGTTTAGGTCATGTACATTATGTTGGAGAGCAACATGAACAAGATAAGGCAAAACAAATGTCTAGCCATGAAGAACTGTAAGTGGTCCATCAAATCCTATAAAATTTACATACACTGCATTCCATTTTATAAATTTCTCTCAAATCTAGATTTTGATGAGCATCTAGACAAAAGATAAATGGAGAAAACAATCAACTCAAAGATACCTGTTTGAATCAGTAACTTTTAGTCTTGCAGATAAAAGAAAAATCTCCACATCGCATATTAATAATGTTCCCCGAAGCTCTGAGGTGTGCTGTCGAAAGCATGAAATTCTTTGGAGGACACTCATCTTAGCTATCAAATGGATTCCAGTGAAAAATACAGGTTCAGTCATTAGGAAAAAAAAAAAAAAGGCAAAAAAACCCAAAACATAATTGCAGGAATAACAGCCAACCAAAAACAAAAATAAAAGGAAGGGAGAAATTACATTTTTGAGAAATACACATCTAGCATTTTCAATGCTAAATTCTTATACCATCCCCATCCCAGTATCTTTCAATTTGCTTTAATTTCTGGCTTAATATTTTGTAGTTACATTAATGTTTATTTTGAAATTTACTACCACTCCATTCTAGAGCAAAACCTCTTTTTTTTCCTTTTCTATTATTTCTTCACCAAAAGTGTTGATTTTGAAATGTGATTTCAAAAATTCAATATATTTATGCAGATTTTTGTAGTGCAATTTTCAGACAAGAAAATTGTTGGTTTTGCACTGTCAGCCGGTGGTCTGTAAATGATATAATGCATTTTTGAATTTTCATATGGATTTTTATTTCAAGTGATTGCCAAACTGATGTTGAAATTATCAGGCATTTTCTAAAACTCCACTTCTAAGGTCTAAGATGTTTACTTTCTTATTCCCAACATGTCATGTGTAGGATACTCATTCCAAACCACGGTAGAACACGTACCACAGCTAAAGGTCCTGTAGTCACTCCCAATGCCTAGACATTGCTTTTGAAATTCTTTCAAGGAAAATGATTCGTCCTGACATCTGGCTACATGTGGAAATAGATACAGATTGTTTTTCTTAGCTTAGGCTCACCAGCAAACACAACAGGCTGAGCCACAAATCAGTATTCTGGGAAGGCCACTGTGCTCCCTGCATCCCACTGCCTGTAGTTCAGTTTTATGGTTTAGTCAAGGTGTGATAATAGACCAGATTCATTTAGGGGTCAGGAAATGTGTTAAGAAGTGGAATGTTGGTGGAATTTGGGGGTGGAGGGAAATGGGAAGAAAGTATTTCTCCATGTAAATTTACAGGTGTAGAACCTTTGTGAATGAAGTTCTTTCAGAAGTGTTAGTTGGATATGAGCTATACATAGAACCAAACTGCCCTGATCCCGTTTTTTTCCCCTCTGAATATATAATTGAAAGACCCACATGTCCACTTTCAATTTGACAATTTAAAGCCTAGTATCAGAAAGCAGAGCAATGGATGAAAATTCATGTGATCACTGTTGCTGCAGCCTTTTACAAAAGACAGAACCATGAAAGATATGCAAATTGTCCATAATTATACTTTTAGATGGTTTCTTAAATACCTGTCTTTTTCACACTACAGGCACAAAGTTAGTATACCTCAGATATGCTAATAAAAACAAATGTCTGTGGTTTCTGGCAAAATAAAAGCTCCAGTAGTTCACTGTGTGTGCTCTATACAACTGTTAGGCAATGTCACGATGCTTGCCGAGACAAGCTTGGATAAAGCTGCTACAGTATAAAGATTAAGGCTATTTTATATTCTTTGATTTTTATTTCAATGCTCCCTGCATTTAAATTACTGTATTGCTAATTTTAGCTGATGTAGTAATACATGTGTCTCAGCTATTTATACATACAATATGAAACCCAAGTGAGATAGCACACAGGGTGTATGATCTGTAAGTCGGGAACATGGACTGTTTCTTCTGTGCAGTGCGTTTGTTCACGGGATCCTATCCTCAATGGGATTTGCAAAGTGTTTGCATTATGAACTAAGTTTAGACCTATATATACAGACTCTCCTTAATTAATGGTGATGCTTAATGAAGGCCTAAAATTCTCTTTCGCTTTAATTTCAGATGTTGTCGCTTAAATCCAGAGTGACTACTGCTCCTTACATGCCTCCCTACTACTTTTATTAGCACTACTGAGAAAACAGTTTTAACTCTGTGTTAATGGTGATAGAACCCGACCCTCTGTAAATGAGAAATGAATTTTCATAAAGACTAACAGATACCAAGGATGTGAGGATTACTGCCTTTTTGCTAGCTGTTCCTGTAAAAGTGCATAGGAAAATCATGCCTCTGAGTTCAGAGTATTCCATCACCAATGTGTAACAAGTCGGGATAACTAAATTCAGGATAGTAGACTGAGTCTCAGCCTGTGCTCCTCTCACTCTCCAGAGACCTGAAAAGATCAGAATTAAGCTTTCAGTTTTGATCTAACTTGATTGATCCTCCAGGAAGTAGAACTTACTTCTAGAAAATTATGTCTATATTGTGTCTTTGATTTTATTCTTCTGAAAGTACTTTGTTACACATTTCCCTTCTTAATCAGACACTAATTTTGTGTATTTCATGTGTGTTGCTCAAATCTCCACCTTCCTCAAATTAATAACAAATCAGATTGATTGTACTTGGTAATCGAACACTTTATCTTAATTATCTTGCCATTAAACCTACTGATCTAAGAGAAAGTTTGCCACCAGGTTTTAAACCTATCTTATATATTGCAGGATAATCCAGTCATCAAGGCTATTGCTATAATTTTAAGGATTTTAATAAATTTTTCTCAGTCTATTCGGTTCATAGATGAATATTATATCTTTAATCTCTCAGGTCTGATGTCTTTGGATAAGGAATAAAATGGATAGTGGATAAAACTGGACTTTTTTTACTGTCTTGATATGTGGCTAAGTTATGCTATTATTGGTATATAAGTACTTAGTGCTGTTTGTTTATATGTCTATTATTATTTACTTTTGTTTTCATATAGATACTTTTCATTAGTTTAAATAGGTGTATCAATGTGTGCCATTTAATTATCCAGGCTTGGTTACTTTGGAAGGTTTCCCACAGCTTTTGTAAGACTGAGTGACAATTCTTTGATAATGATCAGAAGTGGATTCCTGTTTAGATTCTCATACAATGCACAAAGTCCCTTTTCCAGTCCTCCCAATGTTAAAGAAAGAGAAGGGAAATTATATTTTACAGAGTGAATGTACTTTGCTACTTTGCAGAACATCCGATGACTTCTCCATTACCTTCTTATTAGTTAGAACTACTCACACAAGTTTAGGTTCATGTTACTCATAGAGATGAAAATGTCATCTTCCTGCGCTCGTTTCACTGCAGCTCGTTTCAGCAGCCCTGCTCATATCCTAAAAGAACCAAGGAATGCATTTTCTGTAGTAAGTACAGAAGAGCTCATGTGTCAGATGCACTTTACAGAAGCATTGGAATTGGCGTATAGGTCCTTGGAAACACAACAAAGGTAGTTCCTCTCCCTGCCATGTGTGGTTTTGGGTGATGTAAAAACTTGCCTAACTCTTGAGATGTCTGAACAGATAGCTAGGTTTGTAAAGGGTTTTATTCAAGCAAGGTTACAAAACCCTTAGGCATGTCCTAAGTATTAGTAATGTGTATAAAAAAATGAATCCACTCTGGACAGTCTGAGTGCAGTAGGAAAAACTATTTGGCAGGTGAGGCATTCTTTGGTAGAAGTATAGAATGCTGAACTGCAATACTTAGCTGGGTCTCTGTGGGCCATCAAGAACACATGAAGACTGCCAACATCTCTTATAGATCTTTTCACAGATCCTATTACAATTCACAGTAAAGGGTTCCTTTACCTGTCTTTCCTGAGGGGTCCAATTAAGGTAAGGATTTATTCAGGCTTCATGCAGACCTGGGGCTTGCACAGTGCAAATGTGAGAAGAACATGATGCTTCTTCCCTTTTAACTCAAGAGCACTCCCTGTGCAAGATCTCATGCTAGCAGTAAATCTGAAAAAGGATTTTCTAGTTGGGAATTCTCCCACTCACTGCTTTATAACTTGTTATACTTCACATAATTATATAGAGAGGGAAACGAACTTATTTCTTTCATCTCCTGATGGCTATCCAGGCAAGTGTCCTCAAAACCTGCAAAGATATTTGAACCAGGATACTTTGCATGTATCAGATTTCCAAATGCTGATCTCTGAGGAGGATGTCTCTTTTGTCATCTCCTAAGAATAATTTATCCAGCTGATCTTTCTGTATGCTGATGAGACAACTTTTAGGCTATGGATTTCATGTGATGTCAAAGGATGGAATTTATCCTAAAGTAGCCCTGTGTATAAATGCCAACTCATCTATCTCATGCTTACCTCAAAGCATGTTTCTTATGCAGTTTTTGGTTGTGATTGTTCCATAATATGCCTGGCTGAGCCATAGAAGCTGCGAAGAAAATTTGCTGTGAGCAGCCCCTCAATCTGTAGGATACATAAAATAGCAGTGATGTGACTGAACCTAAGCAGAGGTGGAGTAGAGAGGTTCATACCAAAACTGCCAGCACTGTTTCCTGAGCAGAGGACAAACAGGGCAGGGAACCCTGGTCATCCATTTGTAGCAGCACAAAAGGCACAGAGTTTCTCCTCAATTAGATATCGTCAAGCCTTCATGAGCATTAGAAGTTATACATTACAGAGGTGGATGTTGACTGGTAATGCAACACCATTTTGTTTTATTAATAATAGGATAGTGACGGAAGAGTGAGTAACGTCAAAGTATATTAAAAAAAACACAGAGTGTACTACGATGGATAAACATAAGTGAATTGTTGTGATAAAAGGAATTTATTTCTCCCAGTGAATATTCAACTAACATGTAGAGTTTGCAGTTTTAGTTTGTTTCTGTCAGTTAAACACAGATTTATATAACTCGATTTATAATGTTTTAGTATTCATATCCTTATTTTTACATTGTTAGATTTAAAGAATGAAGAGAGAACTTTGCAATTTGCAATTAATAACATTTGGTTTATTAAAAGTATGTGGAGAGCCATATCAATAAAGAATAGACATTAAGATAATGAAGAAAATCACTTGTCAAAATCCTTGCTTGTAAGCAGGCTCTGCTTGGAGGTTTTATTGACCATATTATCTTGGTTATTTAGGGAAAGACATATGATCTGCTCAAGGTAAATAGCTTGAAAGCATTTCCACTTGCAGCTGAATCTGTTTATGTGTTGGTGTATTTGGGGCCTTCAGGGCTCCTTGTAGAGCCTGAGGCAGTGTCTTACATAGCACAATGTTACTGCAGCAACTCATTAGTTACCACTGCAAGAACACTAGGATAAACATATACCAGTGAGGGGACTTAATTAAGGGAGCTGTCTGCACCATTAATTTACTGAACACCAAGTTGGTCAGCTATTTTGAAAGACTTGAGTGTTCCTATACATTTTTGATTTCTGTAAATGAAAATTTTGGGGAAAAGAAGGCATTGCAGAATGCAAATGCATTCAACCTATTAGACAGAAGTGACTGATCCTAGCAGCAGAAAATCATTGGACTGTACTTTGCACCCAGATATAGGCACCTGTGAATCAAGAGGATCAGCAGGGATGCAGAGAGATGTCACCACACAGACAGAGAGAGGTTGTTGGACATTAGATTTCATGGAATCAATTTTCCACTGGCATTATAAATCACAACAAACTTCCTTACCCTGCTCTGTAAATATGACTTGACACCACCATGGTATTATGAACTGTTAATAAAAGTCCATGCATGCTTTGCCAGCAGGTAGTATACAAAAGTAAAATTACTGTGAAATCCGTGTTTTGGGTAGACTTGTAATTCAAGCAAAGATCTATTAAATTAAAGAGATGTAGCTTCTGTCTTACATCTAATTGGTTATATGTGTTAATGGTACTGAATTAAAAAAAACCCCAAACATCTCTCATACCCAAAGTTAATTTTTAAAGTTCATCTTTTTGCTAATAAGTAATACATGTAACAAACATCCTCATGCTTCTAAGGATCACTTATTTGCTTTGTAGAACAGCTTTTCTGTCTTTCTACTTCAGGCATTCTTGGGAAACTTCCACAATCTGATGGTGTGACCATAATAAATGAAATGCAATGGAGTCCTTTTCTAAGCCTGCAGTTCCTGGGTATTATGATAAAGCATATGCTAATAGAGTGTCTGAGCTTATTGGGAGTTCTTAAAAAATGCCATCTGCTAAAATTTTTGCAACTGAAAGTTACATTCAATCAGAGGTAAATTTTATATGCTCGGTCTAGTGCATGGAAATATATGCCTGAAATTAAAAGTTTACCTAAACTATGAGAAAGCCTTTTTGTATGTATTTACTTTTGAAGGTTTAACCTAAGATTTCAAAGATGATACTAGAAAGGAACCAGATGTGGATATGTAAGTCCACTCTTAAAGTGCTCTGTGGTTCATGAAAATGCCTCCTTTTCATTTGAGTGCTTGGAAACAGTCTTTAAGTATGAAAACTAAAAGAACTGAAGAACAACCATATATTTTGCATCTGACTACTCAGTGAATCTATATTTCTCATCTGTAACAGATAGTGTTAATGCTTAAAATCAGCATGACTGCTAAAACCCACCTCCACAAAAATTATTTAAAGATTTAAAGCAATAGTAGATGGTAAAAAGCATCACAGTTTTACCACACTCCAAATCAGGCTTTCTGCATTAATTTTCTTGTATTTAGATAAAATCTGTCAAAAGATCTTTTAGATGCTTTTGGGGGAACTAAAACAATTAGCTCAATTTGTCAATAAAATACAGAAATGAACTAGCTTTGCTGCTAATTTATTGGAAGAGAGAGACTTATGTATTCTTCCTTTTTAAACTTTGACCACACTCGGTCTGGGGAGCTCCATACAAAAGATATACAGGACTGGAAAAAAATAACTGATTAAATTTTAACCAGCTGCTGGGCAGATAGTTTGCCTGAGGCACTTTTGTCAGTTTCAAAGGGTCCTTTTATTAATTTTGCATTTTGTATTTTGTTAGTGGAAAGAGCTGGCTCTGTTGGGACTGCCAAAAGCTATAGGCAGCGAATCTTACAGCAGCAAAGAGGAAGCTGTAGAGCATGCCAAGTAGATTTAGCACACTGAGCACTCTAAATTACATTTGTTTTATCAGTTCTAAAAATATATTAACTTCAGGTGTAAGTTCTTTGAATAAAGCCTTAAAGCTAGTACATTCAGTTCCTCCTCTGTTTATATAAGGCTTTTATTTTGTCTATAAAAATAAACCACTGTAGTCTTTGCCAGATAGCTACCCATGTAATTTAAATCTATTCTTCCTATGATTGTTGGTGCATTCTTTGTTGGTCTGTTTTCTTACACTGAACTTATGTTCTCATGGAAAAAAAAGTACTGTGAGTTTTATCTAGATCCTCCTCACATTTCACAACATTCAGATGCAGCTTTTATAGCCAAAAATATTGATGTCTAAGTGGAGTCAATATTTAAATAAACATGTTCTGCTTTCATGTGAATGGAGCCCAGCATTTGTATCAGCATGTGGAAAGTGCTGCATGTAGCATATTGCTCAGACAATTTGTGAACAGAAGTTAGAACTCAGGGGTTAAATGGAAAACACAAACCTCTCTTGTGATGCTGGGAATTTCACAAGTTCCACTCAGGCAGCTTCAAACAGCATTAAACACAAAGGAAAAAAAGTATGCCCTCAGGCTAGAATTTGCAGAAGACTTACCTGCAGTTGAATGGAGCTAAAATTAAGCCCGAAGACAAAGCATTTGGGCTTACATTTAGAAAATTGAATGGCAAAGTATGTAATTTTAGAATGCACATCATACTGTTTGTCTAGTTTAGTTGCAACTTTTAAGATAGTCTTTCCCCGCCCCGCGAAAAAAAATTCTTTAACCCAAATCAATACATGATAGTGTTACTACTGCATTATTTAATGTGTTCTACAAGTATTTTTGTGTGTGATTCTGTGATGGCAAACCTCATTGGTATCACTTGTACATAAAGAAGCATGTTCTTGCTGTTCCTGAAGGTAACAGTAAACCTGATAGTAGCAAAATTTGCTTCATAGGAGAAAACAGCCCAGACTAATTAAAACCCCTAATATTTTACACCCATAACTTTTGCAACAAAATGTATTTTTAGGTTTTGAGTAATATTTAAAAAAATACGTGGTTTATACTGTGATTTACCTTAGTTTAACTAATATGTATAAGAGCAAAAATAACCCTTGGAAAAACCCAAAATAATAGAAAACCAAAACCATCCTGGAAAACTTAAATTGTATCAGGAAAACTACAAATTGTGCCAGTTACTCCTTCTGTGATTAAATGAAATTCTATTCAGGGATATACCCAAGTCAGAAGAGGAAAAAAGATGATTTGGGACTGCTGAGAGTCTCACCTCAGCTGCGCTCTGTGAGAAGACTGAAATTACTTATCTTTCAAGGTTCATCTGAAGGTCCAACTCTGGGCATGAATGAATGCTTAGCTTATGAAATACAATATTTCTGTGAAAGTCTAAGCTCTTGCTGAAGTATTTTATGGAACTGGGGGCAGATAACTGAGTATTTACATTGTGTTCATCATATGGAACAATGCTCGAGTTGAAAGTGTTGACTGGAAGCACCAAGGGCGGCTTGGATTCTGGGTGGCATAAAACTACAATAGCACAGTCTCTGCTTTGTAGATAACAGGTACCACTCCTATAAAATTAGGCAGCAGAGATGCTGCAAGCCATCCAAACTTGCGCTCTATTCAGAATAGCTTCTTTCTTTGACTTTGTTACAATCCAGTACTGACACAGACAATTCCATCCACACAAAAAACATAAAGAAAAACAGAAGTCTTCTTTCTTTCATTACTGCATGCTCCCTGAATTGCTTAAAACAACTGACAGCAGTTGCTGATTAGATCTAATTCTCTAGTCCCTGTGGAACACTGGGAATGCCAAGGAATACAGTATGCTGGCTTTTGAGTCAGCAGAGATTTATATGCTGTGCTTAACTTTAGCTAAGTAATGTATACATCTTGCAGGTTCAATATCATCATTTCTGCCACAGTGTAAACCTGATAGACCCTTGCAGTTCCATTTAAAATCAAGAGGGGATCATCCCACTTTGTGACTGAGCAAGTAAGTTGGTAGAATTTCAGACTGTGGCAATGCTGGAAAGCAAGTTGTTTTTTCATATCTTCTGCCCTTCCTCTTTCTTAACTGTAAAGCAGCAGTTGTTTGATATTAGAATAGAATTTGCCTTTTCAACTAAGCAAAATGATTTATTCCTGAGTTGATTAATTATCTAACTGTTATATTTTGAGGCAGTGTTAATATTATGAAAACAATTCTGCACAATTTCACTTGCTTTCTCTCTATTTTATGTTCTATAGCAATAGATGCTAGATCATGGTCAGACTATTGGTAATTAAAAGTCATCACAAGTGGACAGTTTCATAAACTTGGAGGCAGCATTACAGAAAGTGATTAGTGAGCTGGACCTGCTGTTTTCTATACTCTAAATTTACCTGAGGCTGATATATGATGTACAGCAACAGGACATATATTCAAATATTCCCATAAAACTGGTGCTGCTCTTCCCTACCTCTCTGGTGGTGTCTGAAAGGATGCTGGACCAGCTGCAAGTACTTTTCACTCTGCATTTCTTTGAGCTGCCCACATTACTTCTCACTGACTACCGTAGCTGTCACATTTGTATTGAAAAGAACCTAAGTTACTCTGCATAAAACAAATTTCTCAAGATGAAAACAGCAGTAGGAAAATCCGGCATGTGATTTTAAGAATGAAAATGGAGACTACTATGAAACTCTATCACTTGTGGCCCCTTTATTTCTTGCTTCAAATGTCTTTCCCAAATTGCCCTAAACTTCAAAAACATTAGTTGGGTGAAGAATTCAATATTCCCTCATTTTGTTCTCATTAAATGATGAGATGCATTGTCTTATGGCTGTGAAGTCAGATCTTGGCATGGTTCTTTCAATTTACCTCTGTGTTGGTTATTAACGAGGACTTTTTCCTCCCTTAAGTTCCCTTTCATGTACAGTGACATGCAGGTACACAAGCATTCAAGACTCTTAATATTTTCCTGTGATGTCCCATTTAAATTAGGGAAAGTCACTCTAATGATTCAGGGGAGGGAACACGAAAGCAGCATGAGCTTCTCTGAAATGAATTCTTCTTTAAGTTTCAGGGCCTACCTCCTGAAAAGTTATTACGATGTTTTATCTGACTCTACATGCAGAATAACATGGCTCATTGATATTTTATCACAGAAGAAATACTTGCCTCCCATTGTGCCTCAGGAATAAGCAGGTAGCTGGTTATACCTACCCACTACTCTTTTCACCCCACTTTTGAACCTGAACGTGCTGTACTGCTCAAAATGCTCTCACTGCACCAGTGTGGTGCTGAGAAAAGGAAATTTTATGTGTCTTTGATTGCATCATCTTACAGTGCGCTAGCTGATGTGAGAGAACCCCGCAGGTGAGACAAACGCTAAGATTTTACTAATTTTGCATTATTCCCCTCTGGGAATAATAGCCAGCACAGAGGATTATGCAGTGGCCAGATGGCCCATTTTATTAATATTCTCCAGTGGCAGAACCCTGCAATGCTTTCCCATCATTTTTCAGTTGCTCCTGATAAAGGTCCTGAACCCCCTTCATAATGTCAAATAGTCTCTTTTGTCACACAGCAGTTCCAGGCGTCTAGAAAACTAATAAAGTACAGCAAGATTTTTCAGTGCTAAATCTATATTCTGCATGTTTTGGCTGGTTGTGATATCCATATATTTAAAGCTGATGATTTAATCTAAATAATGTTAAACTGAAAGTGCAAGGTTAAACTTTTAGAAAGGGAATAATTACCTTGTGCACAGAGTAGTCAAATCATTCTCACTACAATCCTGAGTGCCAGATTTACTTTGAACTAGGGATAGAGAACTCATTATGGAAAATTTCAAATCAGCTAGCAAATTGTGGATTCAGAAGTATCTCTAAAGTAAACTGATGAACTAGATCATCAGAAGAAAAGAGGTGTGTAAGAGACATTGATTTCTTTATGGCTGGCTGCAGAACATAAGGAATATTCACAATGCTCTGCCTTAGAAAGTAGCTTCAATCCAAAAATTTTGATAAACACCAGTGGTTGCTGAACATCTTATTTTACTCTCTTTTATAATCTCTCTGTCAAAACATAAATTTGAGGTGTACAGTGGTCAATTGAGTAGAAAAGCATAAAAAATGCTGGGGTTCATTTAAGTGGCACCAAGCAAAGCATGATTGCTATTTACAGGTGTGTTTTACTTTTCCTCTTTATGTCTAAAACAGGATCAGGCCCTGGTTTGATATTGTAACTCGCAGTACGTTTTTATTGAGTATGTACAGATTTGGTTTTAAAAAAACGCAGTTAGACTTCCAATGAACAATGTGAATTCCCTGACTTAATATATTTAACAGCATAAAGACTAAAAGGTAATATCAGTGTCTTCATTCTATACCTATAATAAAAACATAAAAGCAGACATTACCAATTCCAGGTAATTGCTAGTGCAATTCTACTTTTTCACTATCGTTTTTTTCCAATATTGCTTCATTTATTGATACACTGGTGTTACTTTGGTCTTACTATTAACAAAAAGAGTTGAAGTGCAGACAGAAACATTGATTGAGAAGTGAACTTTAGTAGCTGTAGATTTTTCTCTTTTATAAAATCTTTTGTTTGTGGACTATTAACATCCTGTCAGTGTCAGAGGTTTGCTTTTCTGAAACAGCAAGAATAAAATCAATGTGAAGTCTATGAGAGGTTAAAAAGGCAGTTTCAATGCAGATGAATGAAGTATATGCAGTGGAAGAAATACCAAGAAGAGAAGACCAAACCTGGGGTAACAAAAAGGCAAAGGGTATGTGAAAAAAAGCCAAGATGTAAAAAGACATAATTCAGGTAGTAATGAGACAGGAACCATAGAGATAAAATTAAATAGGTATCAATTAACAAATTAGTCTGGTGTTGCACTTGGGCATTTGGGGTCCAGTCATTGAAAAATGCGTAATTGAAAAATTATCTAATTTAATTAAAATTAGTCAGCAGGATGCAACATGTTTCCTAATAAAGTATTAAAGCATAAAATTCTGGGAAGCATATCAATCCTGGCTGTTTGTTTGTTTAGAGTTCAGGAAGTCTTAAAGAGCTTCAGACTGTCTAGTAGTTCTGAAAAATCCAAGGATGGGTTGTTATTGTTTCAATTTGTTTCCTGTGGGGAAAAGGTGAATCACTATTTCTTGGTTCGTGTCAAGGACTCGAAGAAAAAAATTCTTGTGAAGTTGGCAGCTGAATGAAATGGAATATTAAATCATAGCATAGATAAATCTGCTTTACAATCTAGTCTGAGTACTCCTGCTAAGTGAGTTCATTTGGCCTGTGTGTGTGTTTAATGCAGCTGAACACAAGGTCTCATGTCTAAGAATTCAGGTATATTAGTCACACTTAGGAAAGAGGAGACCTTATTATAAGGTAAAAATATTGCCTGAAGTAGCAATACTGAACTTTTGGGCAGTGACTGCCCAAGATTTGGGTTTTTTTATAGTTCATTTAATATTTTAATACATGCATACTCATTAGGATTTTAATACCCCCATCAGCACAATAGAAAGGGATACTGCTAATTGGATCCATACTCAGAAAATTAGAATTATGTGGGTGGGACAAGTGGGAAATGCAGATTTCAAGTGTTACTCCACAAAAAGGTATTTCTACTCCACATTTTTTTCTTGCTGTCTCACTGACCCAGTGTGGGTCACAGTTTAGTGACAAAGTTTGGTAACACTCGGATGGTGTCAACAGCTAAAATTTGAATCTCTGTTGTTAAATTGGCTTGGTGTAAGCATTTAAAGCAGAGCACATAGACTGAGCATACATGCTACCTTTGAAAACTACATGGTTTAATCATAGTTTTAATACACCACTCTTTGCAGTTCCTGAAAGAGGAAAAGGCTTGAAATCTATATTATGCATTTCAGCTGTCCACTCATGTGCACTTTTCCTTCTGCATATGAAGATTTCCACATAAACAAAGATAGAAATGTGTGAATATCATTTAAATCTCTTGGGGTTTATAAAATCGGTATGAAAGGTTAAAATTTTTAAATTTAAATTTTAAAATTTTAAAATTTTACAAAACCAGGTATCTTAGTGAACTAAATTTAGTTCAGGTTAATCTTATATTTTCCAGTTCAGTAAGTAGAATAAGGTTCATCTGAAGCTGTCCATAATCAAAATTCCTATTTTCACCTTTTATTGCTAAAGATGTCCTGTTCAGATGTATTAATATTCTGTAAATACAGAGCTGCTCTGGCTCCACTTCATGTTCATTTTACAGACTTCAAA
The DNA here is from genome assembly GCA_013397315.1 of Donacobius atricapilla. NCBI lineage: Eukaryota > Metazoa > Chordata > Aves > Passeriformes > Mimidae > Donacobius > Donacobius atricapilla. Next base: position 36,971 of record WBMY01002789.1, on the reverse strand, counting down.
TAGAATTTTCGTGTCATGCTGCATGTGGGCCAAAATCTCATGCAAGTAGGATCAAAACTGAGAAAAGTAAAGGTGAAAAACGTTTCAGAAAGGAGGGTGACCTGGAGTGACCTGAGTGGAGTGAAGCTGACTTGAAGTGACCCAGGTCACTCCAAGTGAGTCAGCTGTTGAAGTGGATGATTATCAGAATGACCTCCTCTTTCAGGTATTAAAATGGTTGTTCAGAAAGTGCAGGGAAAGAGTGGAAATAAGGAATAGTTGCTAGGAAAAAAAATCACTTTTTTTTTTTTTTTTTTTCCCCGAAGTTAACTAAGAGTTAAGATGCTGTGTTTGAATAGGAGTTAATCACACCTAATGTTGGTGCTTGGATACTTGGTGAAGTCTCTTTTCTGTGTTGTAAATCCCATACATTAAAGAAAATGCCCACTGAGAAACAGCAACCAGCCAGATGTCTAAAACTAAGATAAGAACAAAACCAGAATAAAAAAAAAAGTACTGGTTCTTCACAAAATTGAGCAATTGAACAACTTGAGGATTGGAGTTATGGACTTTTTAGTTTTATTTTCTGTTTCACAAAGAAACTCACCCATAATGAATAGCACTGATTTGACAAAAGTTAATGAGTGGAATGGATAAAAGCTAGAGATGTCTATTTTGCATTACAAAACATTTTTATGTTGTTTTTTTTTCTTCTGATTTGGAGCAAAACCAAATTAAACATTTAATGTTTCAGAACTTTTCATTATATGAGGATATCATGTAGAAGAAAGGCTGCTTTTTTGAAAATGAAATTTTCTCCTCTGTGTGTATTTTTCAGTTAGGCATAACTTTTATTATGCCTACAATATTTTAAACCATATAGCTAGAATCAAAATATTAAATTAATTTGCTATATTTAAATATATCTCATTTAAGGACAGCTGCTTTTCATTGAATGCTGTTTGAAACATCACTGCTATTTAGATTTCTGCATCTTGTGGTACATTGGAAAATTTTGAGTATGATTAATCTTTATGGGTATAAAGTTTCCAAGATAACTGAAAGAAGTTTGACATGATAGCATATGCTTAGATATTTCAGACTAAACCTTTCTAAATGTAAAAAAGTAATTGTGGGATGTTTTTTGTGGGTTGGTTTTTTTTTGTTTGGTTTTTTTTTTTGTTTGTTTGTTTTTTTTTTTAATTTAATATAGACAAATAAAACATTTCCCCTGGGAAAGATCACTTAACTATATGGGAAATAAATCTAAGTCAAAACCTGTAAAAATGTTATCAGGGAAAAAAGCTTTACTTGGCAGTAGTGGAATTTCCTGACTGAGACTTTCAGTACATAATTAGGACAAAAGTAATTTATATTTGGATGCTTATGGTATCAATAGATGTTCTCTTCGGAATGTTTTCTGTAGAAAAATGTTTGAAATGTCTGCATAAACTAAGAAAATGGTGCTGTCTAGCTGTGCATAAGTTACAGTCCTGGTACAACTCTCAGTCACTAGAATACTATTTCTACATTACTCACTGAAACAGTTTCAGCTTTAAAAGGTACCATCATTTCAACCTCTGTGTAGATAGCAAAAAGCTAATCACATGAGTTAGAAGTATTGGCAAATTAATATCTGGCTGCACAAATCATAAATATCTTGACATCATAGGTTTAAATACTTTCTACAATTAATCCAATGGCTTAGATTATTTACCTTATGAGTCCCACAAGGAAAAGAGAGCTGAAATACCTGTATCATAATATTTCTCATAACTGATTAATGTTTGCCTTGGGAATTACATGATGTTCAGTGTATTTATTTTTTGCTACTTCTAGTGCTAGGTAGAATTTTCCATAAAAGATAAATGTATTCTTGGTCCTTTAAGCAATACAGAAGGAGTAGCTAATATGTGTGTGTTACAATAGTGTACAGCCATCCAGATGTATGCTACGTTTTCTATTTTCCAAATGAATTTTCAGAGTCACTTGGGTTAACAGGAGAGCTAATATTTCAAGAAGAGTTTAAACAAACTGGTTTGTTAATTTTTCCCTGGGGATCAAAAGCGGGAAATAGGGAAATGGTTAATAGGAGCAACCTAGAGCTAGTGATATTGTGTTGATAGAAGGAACTGAATTAACTTAAATGTGTCATGATGATTTAAGATGCCTGTGATGTATTACAGAATGAGTTCTTGCCCTGCATATACCATTGGAAAACAAACCATGCATTTTATTACTATAATATCTTAAGACCTTAGTAAAAAACTTAGCCAAAGCAAACTTACCTTTAATATCATGTGTATATTTGCTTTAAGATGAAAATTCTTAAAAAAAAAATAAAAGAATTTGTAGGAAAAAGGTAACATACATGAATGGCTGCTCTGATTGTTTCTGATCTATGAAACTTCCAGGGTTTTCCAATAGTCCCTTGCACATCTTTTTCTGCATGAGGCCAGTATTTGCAGAAGGAACCTAGGGAAAACCGTTTCTGCAGTGGTTTGGTCCCTTCTGGAGGAAAATGAAAATCATGTCAACACAGAAAGGTCCCCATATGCTTCACAGTTCCCCTGGGACTTTATAGATCTCTGCACTGCAGGATGGATGCAGCCACAGATAACCCACACCACGCTGCCTCCAAGCACATGGACAGACTCTAATGCAGTCTAGCAGCATGCCCCAGAGTCCAAAATGTCACTCAGCATGAGTAAGTTTAGTGGGCTGGCCCTGCCCGGATGCCAGACACCCACCAAAGCCACTCTATCACCCCACAGGTGGACAGGGGAGAGAAAATATGACCAAGGTTCATGAATCAAGGTCTCAGAGAGATCTCTCATCAAATACCATCACAGGCAGAACAGACTCAATTTGGAGATATTAAATGAATTTATTACTAACAAAATCAAAGCAGGATAATGAGAAGTCAAATAATTCTGAAAACACCTTCCCCACATCCATCTTTCCTTCCCAGATTTACTTCCTCCTCCAGCGGCACAGGGAGACAGAGAATGGGAGTAATGGTCTGTTCATTGCACTTTGTTTCTGCTGTTGCTCAGGGAGGGAAGTCCCTCCCCTGCTCCAGCGTAGGGTCTCCATGAAGTTCTCCATGAACTCCTCAAGTGTGAGTCCATCCCACAGGTGACAGTCCTCCATGAACTGCTGCAACAGCAGCCACTCTTGCAGGGGGTGCAGCTCTTCAAGGACAGGCTGCTCCACCTTTGTGTCCCCCACAGGGTCTCAAGCGCTACCAAAAACCTGCTCAGCGTGGGCTCCTTTCCCCAGGGGTCTGCAGGTCCCTGCCAGGAGCCTGTTCCTGCATGGCTTCCCATGGGTTCACAGCCCTCTTTCAGGCATCCACCTGCCCTGGTGTGGGTATCTTCCATGGGTTCCAGAGGCACATCTTCCTCACCACAGGCTGCAGGGGAATCTCAGCTCTGCTGCCTGGAGCACCTCCTCCCCCTCCTTCTCCCCTGATCTTGGTCCTCTCACGTATTCTCACTCTGCAGACCTGGTCCTCTCATGTATTCTCACTCTGTTCTAACTGTGCCACAATTATATCTGTGCAATAATGTTGGGGTTTTTTTTTGTTTGTTTGTTTGTTTTTTTCCTTCTTAAATGTCTGATCACAGTGGTTTTACCACCATTTCTGATTGGCCCAGGCTTGGCCCAACCTTGGCCAGAAGCACATCTGTGTTGGCTCAGCTGGGATTGGCTCTGCTGGACAGGGAGCAAGTTTCTGGCAGCTTCTCACAGAAGCCAGCCCTGTAGTCCTCCCACTACTAGAACCTGGTCATGCAAACCCATTATAGTAAGATTAATGGGCATAGATTTCCTACCAAATGCAGGGGAAAAATGGAAGGAAAAAAATTCTGTACTGTTGCTTTTCTTCTAGTTTCATTATAAAGCAGCAACCTGATATTTCATTTACTTATTACAATCATCTATATATGTGCTAAAAGTATGAGTAAAATATTGCCAAGCCATAATTAAACCCTTATTTCTGTTCTATTTTGCACTATATTAAGAACAGGAAGGCAAAGTTAAGTAGCCATGTTGACCCTTGCTTCTCCCCATAACTTACAATTTCATAGAACCTTGTTTTTGCAAGTCACTTTGTCATGTTTTGCAAGTGACTTGTTTGCTGGCTTTTTTTCTGTCTTTTTCATCCCTTTGTCAATAAAGATTGCTGTCATTTAGAGAAGACTAAAAACGTTACAACAAATCCAGGCTAGTTTATTCCCAGATGCTTCACTTCAATCATGACCTTGGTGCTACTTACCCACCAAGGACTGGTCAGTAGCTTATTGTGACTCATCTGAGGTGCCAGGATGAATCTGGAAGATACTATTGATACTAAGCGAGAGGACAAGAAGGAGGGCCTGAGCGAATCACTGCTGGTCACTGAAAAATAGCGTTGTATTTGGATATCCTGCAAAACATAAAGTGTTTTAAATAACAGGATCTGAGAGTCAGCAAGGCTAATAACTAAAATTACAATCAGGTACAAATTATTCTTATTTGCTTTCTGTCAGTGGCTATGATTTTAACTGCAGTGATGCAGTTAGCTCATTTATACCTTTCTTTGCCTCATTGTAATTTTTAGCTAAAGTAATGGAAGAAAAAGAGAGAAAGAATCTTTGACTTCTTTTTTTGGGGCCTGTATGCTGAAAGAAGGATGAGATTAATATTTTAGTAATGTAACTTTTTGTATTTTCAAAGCTTTTTTTGGACATTGGGAAGTGTTTTCTCTATATGGGTTTAATAACTCACCTAGTTGAAATACTCATTTCACTCATATTCACCAAATTTCTCTGATACTTTTAATCTATGGGTAGTTCCTTAAAAAAAGTTCTTCAAGTGAGTCTGAAAAAAATACCTTTCCTGATATTAATAGACATGCCTTCAAGGCCCTTAGGAGTTATTTACATCAACCAATGATAGGGTTGTCTCTGTCTAGCCTGGAAAAACCCCCCAAAAACCCCCAAATATCCTGTGCAGGATCTAGCCTCTTTTACATCTCACCACCTGGCTGACAAGGCTGTATATCTTTCAGCTGAATCATTTATGACAAAAGAAGCTGTTAAAGTTTCTTCTGCAGATTGTTTAGATGTGGCTGCCAATGAAAAGGCATTAATAAGTTAGGTATTGCAGCTGTGCTTGAATGCACCACCTAAGGCACTTTCAATTTTGCTATTATTCAAAAAATCTGGCAGTTCATATTGTTCCCTGTTTGTGCTCTTGAGCTGAGGTCTTCAGGTTCGTCTGGTTCCAGAGTTAGTTTGGGTTTCCATTTGTTTCAGAGGGAACCTTCTGAGGAGGGTACTGGGGGGCTGCTTGTGCAGAGGTGTTGGGGGACAAGCTCCTCACATGTCAGGCTGCAGCAGGGCAGGGGGCTCCGAGTGACAGCCAGGCTCCAGCAGCCACACCTGCACTATCCAGTTATGGCTCGGCAAACACTTGTGCCTTGGGCTTTCTGCTGTAATTCTAATAGTTTGGGAGTTTTCTGTCTTGCCCAGCTGAGGGGACAGAACTGTGCTTTGTGTGTGTGTGATGAAGAACACAAGCATATTCATTAGGTCACATTTCATCGACAGAAAGTTAGGGTAAAATCTCTGCTGAAATCAGTGTAAAGTTTAACTACTTTTTTCAAGTTACCTAAGTTCAAATTCCGTTGTTTGTTTGTTTGTTTGTTTGTGGTGTTTTTTCTTTTTTTTTTTTTTGTGAGCTTTGAATGTCCTGCTACAGAATGCAGAGGTCCCTTGAAGTGAAAAGTTAACACTGATCAACATTATTTTATCATGAATATTTGTGAGAGCTTGTTTTTTTTTGCCAGAATGAATATTTATTAGGAGATACATTACTCAGCTATGTCTGGTAATACATCTGGATAAAGGTAACAGAAAAATATGAGAAATATGTCAGCATGATTTATCTGCAGATGTAGAAAAAGTTCAGTGAAGCTTTTCAATGCATGCACCAGGAGCTTCTCTAGAGGGGATGTACTGCTTATTCATAATCATTTGACTAGAGAAATGTAAGACACCCTTTACCTCCTTTTCCCCAGCAGGGTTTTTCCCTACAAGTTTTATTCCTGGAAAAGGCACTGCAGTACCAAATAAACACAGCAGCTGTTGTTAGCACAATTTCCAGTATGGGACAATGTTGTCTGACCAACCTGATTTTGCCCTGTAAAGCAATTTTTTAACATCTTTCTTATTGTTCTGCATCTCTCCCTTCTCCTAACTGCTCCAGTTCTAGTATCACTAGCTGAAATGGAAAGGAAATTGTGGAATAGAAAGAAAAACCCCCAAATTTTTAAAATCATCCAGCCATTACAGAAACAGACATAGCTCCAACTAGATTACAAAAAAAACTCCCCATAATTTTCATGCTATGAAGAATTAAATTTACAGTCTAATAAATGCACACAGCAATCACAAAGTTTGAGCATCAGTACATGCACTGTAGAAGTTAACGATTTGCTTAAAAATGTACTGGTAATGATCTGATATTAGCTTCTTGAGTAATTCAGTTTCCGAAGGACGTAGGGTTTTTTTACTGCAAAATTCAGATTTAATTATTAGATGTGACTTACATTCCAGTACAGGCTCTGAGAAATGTTTATTATGAAACCTTTAGCTGTAAAATTTTAATTATACACTATAAAAATCAGGTTAAGTGCAAGCAAACATTTAAAAAGATTCACCCGTTTCTTTGTTTCTGGTCCCATTTGAGACGAAACACCGAAACATTTGCATCTTGCAATCAAATCAAATCAGTGATACAGTGAAATGCTGAAGTGCAGGGCACAGGTCATAGAGGTTAGACTCAGGTTTAGGGGAGGTTTGCTTGGTTTGGCTCCTGGCAAATTGATGCCAAGGGATCTGGAGATCACTCACAGGGATTCTCCCTGGCAAGGGTCACTGTGAGCAGCTGCCAAATCTTACTGCACAGCACTACTACTGAACCTACCAACAATCTTTCCTGGGATTTTACCAGCTGAAAGTTCCAGGCATACCCCTGATGTTTCCCAAATCTGCTTTCAGAGGTTGAAAAATAAACCTGGAGAGTTTTCTTGGATATGCTTTTTTCTGGATGAAATTTTTAGTTTTTCTGTTCCCTTTATGTTAGACTAATAGTACAGTTTTTCTTTTAAAGAAGTCCGAGCACTGTATTTGATAGTTTTATCATTATTTCCAATGGGAATGTTAAAATAGGAGAAGACAGAACTGTTCTCTTCCAACTCTGAAATAAAAGTAATAAATGTCTAAGGCCTGCTAATACTCTAATAACAAAGATTGAAATCTTTTTAATATTGACTTCATCTGTGGTTATACCACATTTGACATAATTATCTTGACGAATTGCTATTAAATGGAACAGTTTTCTGTACAGATGTTTCATATACTAGCTTGTCTCTTAGCCTGGCTATTTGTTTATCTACACTATGCATCTCTGTGATGGATTTCAAAAGATCTAAATTGAATATTTTTGCATAACTAGACTAGGTTCTAGGAAATGTTATCCTATGGCTACTTGTCCTCAGTGTGTGTTAGATGATACAAATCACCACAGTATGCCCTCTATTAACTTGAAACATTTGCCCTGATGTCTCCTGGGAAGACTTGGTGCATCAGCAAATTATAAAGATTGTACCTGTTGAAAAGGTTTTTTTTTCTTCACTTAGAAGTCTTTATAGGTCAAAAGAAAATAGATTTAAATGCTACCTACTCAGCTGTAGTACCTAAAGTGCTAGTAAACCCCTGGTGGGTACCTTTTACACCCTCCTGAGTGCCTTTCTTAAATTGATCTAATACTGACTCTTCTTGCAATTTTTTCATGTCATTGTAGTTGGCAGTAGCAGACTGCAATCATTGGTAGTGTTTTGTGGTTAAAATTCCCTGCAAAAAAACCTGTTCATAAAGAAGTATTTTGCAGAGACTATAATTGGGTTGAACATAGTTTTTTGTGGAAGTTCACAAGGTTTGATTTCTGAATGCAATTATTTGATAAGACACATGAGAGAATAGGCAAATATCTAAAAATAAGTTCAAAGAAGTAAAGAAGCAGAAGAAAGTATGAAATATTAACTGATATTTTTGCACAAATGGAATGAAAAAATTAATCAACATAGACCATCCCAAATAAATACTCAAAAATGTTTGCAAGGAGATAATTTGTCACAAGAATCAGACAGATGATATGAAAAATTCCTGTTTGTTTTTAGTCAAAGCCACCGTTCCCAGAATCATCTAATTACTTGAAGCAACTGCAGCACAGCACATTTGCATTTTTTTTTTTCTTCATCTTCTTTTTTGCCTAAAACATAAAATCCTCTAGGTATACCTAAATTTCTTTTCTGTTGCCTTGTTGTTTACATGCTTCAAACAAAGATCACAGTTCCTTTGTTTTAGGTTTATATAGACATAAAAAATGAATGTAATGTCTCTCCAAAGATGTTGCAATTTTATCGTGTAATGAGAACAAGAGTAAAAGAAAATTTTAGAGACAGATAATTTTTAGGAGTCTTACTGGGAACTCTAGAATAAATACAGGAGCTGTAGAAGATAAACTAGGAGTAAAAATTAGGCACCTATTCTTATATACAAGTACTTGAGATAGCAACTGAAACAATAAGAACCATCTAAACCATATCTAATTTATTCATGTGAGTATATTGTTATTCACCATAGAGTGTATTGAACAATAGCCTGAGAATTATACTATATAAATAAAAATCCTGGTCTTTGTACAGCATCTGAATCATCGATGACAGTCTTAAAGGTGAATGTCACAAAAAAAAGAGAAGAATTTGAAGGAATACAATTACAACTGAAGAAAAAAAGAAAAAAAGAAAAGAGTAGATTTGTTTTGGAGTCCCAACTTGAGATCTGCTGCTGCCAAATCATAGGAGACATGTATTTCACTGGTAAACTGAGCAAATTTGAGCTCTAAATGAGTAGGAGATGCATATAACCCCATGATGATATTTGAAAGAGAATAGCTTTGTTTCAATGGGAAATAGTTGATATAGCTGGGAGAAAACATCCTCAGAAGTATTTCAAATGTAGGACTGAGAGAGATTACTCTCATGATAAGAGTTAATGCTCTTTATTTTCTTTTTTCTGTTCATTCTACTATTCTGGAGTTTGACTAAATTTCTATGTATGTTCATGTCTACAAACGTACGCATATATATAATAATAAATGCATGTCAAATTTTATCATCCTTTAAAAGAGCAGGAACATCATTTTAAGATGTCCTTGTTAAGAGATAGAATATTTCAGTTCCAAGTCCTTAATTAACCTTATGTTCTTAGACAATACTTATTTGTGAATTGATGACAGTCCTACTCAACACAGAGTCAAAACTTCTTTCCTTCCTGGAACTGATGCGATGAGAGAATCCAGGTCACTGTGACACAACAGGGTCAGTCTCGGGTGTACTTTGAACCTAGCACTTCACTCCTAACTGGCCCTCACTGTCCATGGTCAGTGCAGGACAGCGCAGAAAATTCCTTCTATATTCTCTTTATCATCTTTTAAAACAGATTGTTTTGGTTTTTTTGCAGACTGCTTCAGACCATCTCTTCCAAGCTCAAGCTGAACGTAACTTCTTGCCCAGATCCTGTACAGATTTCACCATAGCAGAATTGTCACTCCTTATTGCCGCCATTTCTCTCTAGCACAAACGAGGCAGCAAAATTAATTCAGTTTTATCCCCATTTTCCACCTCAGAGGAGAAATCGAGAAGACATATCTTTTAGGATGTGTCAGAAGTGCATAGGCTAAAAAAGGAACTGGAAGTTATTCCAGGTGCTTATTTCTGTGCACCATTGCAAAATGTTTGTTTAAAGCACAAAGATAATTTTATAGCAGCCCTTAAAATAAAAAGTCATCCCATATAAAGGCAGTTGTCTATGCTGTAGAGTAATGTACAGCACAGCCATAATTTGGCTCGTCAGTACTGTATCAAAAAGCCTCCATAATTGCTACAATATGCACTTTGCGCAATTTCAATGTGTTGAATTTTTGTCATTTATTCTAAAACTAATCCTCCTTTAAATGTTTCCTTTCTGCTGAAGTGAATTGAAGAATTCTTTAGTTAACACCATTAGCTTTTCATGGTATCTAAATCTCTTCTGCCATGAGCATCAATACTATGGTGCTGTCTCCAAGCAGTTCTGCATGAGTGCCTGCAGATGGAACATGACAGATACAGTAATGTTCTCCACACAAATTGCTCTCTACATATAGGCAACAAGCAAAATAACATGGAACATTCATTGCTCTGTGACTGCAAAAATTACAACTGTATTCACTGTATGCTGACTCAAGTGCCTGAGCCAATCACAATATACAGCAGTCATAGTGAATTTTAAAAGCTATGCTCTAAGAGACAATTCACTGTCTTGTTTTCATGGGGTTCCTGTAAAAAAAAATCAGTTTTTGACAAATTTCTTTTTTTTTTCTCAAAACATGGAAGTAATAACTAGCAAAATATCTTTTGGTTACAAACTGGATTTTAGCCAATGATCTTGATTGTTACCAACAGTTGGACTTGATGGTTCTGGAGGCCTTTTCCAGCCTGGGAGATTCTGTGATTCCATTAAATCGGTAGTTTTGCTACATTTGTTAATGACAATATAATTCTCACCTTCCCTGTGTATTTTTTTTTTTTTTATGGTGCAGTATCATCTACTATTCTTCCTTATTTTTTAATGATAATCTGCAAGGAATACTTTACACTTTATGCAGTAATAAAGGATATGATTTAAATATACCTCTTTAAAAAAAGCTGTGTTATATATTGTGAGTTAAGTGGTGTATTCTTGGTGGGCTTATATGGTTTACTCCTTTATACAAATTTCTTTTTGTTACAGATCAGGAAAATGCAATTGAAGTTGCTGATATGTTTAAGAAAATTAAGGCAGTTTTGAAGCACAGAATGTAGAACTATTATTATTAAGCAGAACAAAGTATTTTATAGAAACTTACTGAGACTCAGCGTAATGTAAATCATGCATGCAAAGTTTAAGTTTCTGTCCATTAATAATCAAGCAGTTTAGTAGTAAATTCTTAGAATCTCAGTCTACAAACAGACCATAAAAGAAAAGCTCTGCTTCAGTTTTCAGACAGTTTGATAGTCTGACTTAGTGATGTCTTCTGTCTTTATGAAACTGCATTCATCAGGCAAGAACCCTTGTCTATGATGGATCAAGTTTCCTTGTAGGAACATTGGACTCTTTGGCATAGAGCAACACAGGAATCATACCTGTTTAGCTCCAGGATATTTATTTTCTATCTGCAGAGGAATGGTGGGACATGAAAAGGAAGAAAAGAAGACTGATTTGTAAAATTTTAAAAGCATTAATTAATGGATGGTGCACTGCTAAACCTGTCAATTACTTTTCCAATTTTCTTCCTCCCTAACTCCTTCAAATCATCACTCTTTGGTTCCTCATGCTCTTTCAGAAGTTTTCATGTGATTCCTCTGTGCTGATTGCCAGCGTGCCTGCTACTCCTGTTTTTCTGAAACATGCCATATTTGCCTAAAGAACTGATTTCCCACTTGCCAGTGTTCTAGCTGGGTTTTTTTTTTCAGTCTAGAATCTCCTTTCCAGTATTTTTCACTGCTTTGGCCCATACTAGCAATGTCCTTTTGTACTTTAGCACATTATTGCCCTCACTGTCTCAGTTAACTCTTACTCTTTATTTCTGTTTATGAGTTTTCACAAATCTCTCTTTTCTTCATTTTTGTACTTTATCAACTGTACTATCAGCTGCTGCTTTCTGAAAATGTTTGTTATGTTGGTAATTTGAATTGTTTTCCTTTGTTGATTGATGTTTTCAAGTTTCAAACTAAACTAAACTAAACTTTTTTTTTTCCCTATTTCTATGACATTGTTTGATCCCAGAGTTTTGGCTGTCTCTGTATTGCACAGAGTTCCAAATCATATACCAGACATTTTTGCAGCTCAAATCTTCCAGAGCTAATCATTTTGCAAATATGTTCTCTGGGACATCTGCCTGCATTTCAGATGAGCACTCTAGAAATGACTGTCACAGTTTAAAGTGTTGCTGCTATTCTAATCTAGAAAAGGATAAAGATACTTTAAAGATTTAAGTGATGGGAGGTAACAAGAGAATAGTCAGCCTTGTACTCAATCAGCGATGGCAATGGTGTCTTTGTGAATATGAGAATAAATAGCTCCTCTTTGACACAGAAGAGCAAATTGATAGTGAGATGGAAGATGCTAAAGATGATCTAATTTAAGCACAGATATACCAGCATAACATTTGTAGCCACTTTTTGAGCTCCCTTGCTGAAGGAAGACAAGTTTTCTGTTTAGGACTCTAAAAGGCATAGCAGCCAGATTTGTGGAAGTCATATCCTAGCAGCCAAGACCAGTGAAAGCAATCATTTTACCTGAAAGGATGGATTAGAGATTATTTTCTTCATGGTGCCATAGAAAAAGAATGTGAAATATTTAGGCATTAGTTATCAAGGTGGATCTACAAAAATGTGAAAGTGGAGACCTCCTGGCTGTCTGTAGTGATCGCAGTGATCCATGGAGGCTATATTGAAAAGTGCTTATGGGGAGGATTAAGAGTTTCCTTGGATATGCTGAGCATTTTCCACGGTCTGAAATGTTGCCTGAAACAGAACTGTGGTCAGAAGATACCTGTTCTGCATGTATCTTTATGACATAGACTTTGGGAATTCTGTTGTTCCAAGTAAATCATGGAGCTACTGGAGAATGTCTGACACGCCAAAACTGGGATGAATTTTGGCTGTGAAGTGGTCATCAGAGACATTGATAAGAATAGATTCAGCTATGTGAAAAAGACTAAAATATGGGCTAGAACCAGGGGAGAGAAACATTTAGGTACTGTGAACTAGTTATTTGGTGAAAGAAAAGTCTGGCAAGAGAAGGAGAAATGGCAGCAGTTACAGGAATACAAGTTTATTTTAAAAGAGTACAGGTCCCTCACCATTATCACAAGAAACATGGCTGGAAGGAAAGAATGGATTTCTTGTTGGGAGACTTAATTTTCAAAATGCACCAAATTGCTATCGAAATCTAACCTAAAATTCACTGCTGCACCATAACTTTAAAAAAAAATATTTCTACTCCTGTCAAAAGCAGGATTTATACAATCAGAGAATCATTTACATTACATCTTAAGCCTTATTTTAGCTTGCCAAGTCAACAGGCTTTTTGTCAGGCACAAAGAGTAGATGGAAGGTACCTGCCTAACCCTAGCTGCCTTTTGGGAATGTCAGGGATGAGGATTGATGCTAAGAGACTGAATGAAACAAAACTCAACTGTAGTCCTCCTGCTGAGATCTGTTCCTTGGAGGCAAGCACAGCTACCAGAAATGGAAGAAAAAGGAAGAGCCAAACCCCAGCTGTCTGGTGTCATCTAAGCTGTTTGTGCAAGTGCATTTCCTCTTTGATGTTCTTGGCAATGGCAACTAACCAGCTGGGACATGTGTCAGCTTTTTCCCGGGAATGGAGGGGAGGAGGAACATTCATACACATACACTCTTGTCTCTGGTCTCTTTTGGGAAGCAGCAATTAACAGCTGAGAGGTTATTAAAAATTTCTTCCTAAATTGCATCTTATCTATGGCTTGCTCTTTTTTAAACAGTGTAACAAATCTTGATGAGTGGCGAGGCTTGTTTTAAGACCACAAGACTGAAGGCAAAAATTTGATGAGGAAACAAATGAAATCATAATTATGAACCTCTGGCCTAGGTCATGTAAACGTGGGCTACTTGGTTCAGATGGCGAACACCTTGAAACCATAGTAACACCTGTCACAGGTGTACTACCTAGATTATCATTCAGCCTCATGGCTTTTGGGGCTGCTAGCTGTGCTCTTATCAGCCACCCAAATAAGTCAAGTTAGCATACCTCCTGTGCTTTCCCAGGAAGCAGTCACATCTCTGATGGCAGCATAAACACCACTCTTGACTGAGGTAATGATTTTTTTTTTTTTTAATTAAAAAGAAAAGACTGTAGCTGTAGACATTTGAGGCTTGGACACTTCTCTGAGTTAACCTGCACTCTGTTAATGTGCAGGTTTTCGTTTCACACTGTTTATAAGCTCATATGGTTATGGCTCTTTATTTTTTTTTAATTCCTGTTTTGGTAATATAAGTTTTATGACTCTTTGCACTTCTGAGAATTTCAGCATAGAAATAACTTTCCCATTGAACAGTTTTGTGCTAACTTTTATCAAAATTTATATAAGGCTACATAGTTCAGTAGCAGTCACTTGACACATCATCTTCTACTTCCAGGAAATAAACATTTAACAATTGGGTAAACAAAATGTTTTTCTCTCCTTTCATCTTTTGAGTACTGAAATAGAAAATAAAATGTAGGACTGTGTGAAAGAGTGGATACTATAATTAATCTATTGGTACAGGTCCTCCCCTTCTCTCATTTCTTAAACCTAGTAAAGCTGTACTATTGTGTCTCATTCCTCTGTTGTGGAACACCTCCTAATCTATCAATTTAATCAGGCATCCTAAAGATTTTTGTCAATTTATCTGCCATGTCAGACCAGAAGCACTGGGCTAACATACACACATCACTGTGCACTAAAAATCAGTGGAAAATAACCCTGTTTACTGCAGCATTTTATGCTGAGTGTAGTTAACACACTGTCATTCAGTAAACAAAGTACTTTGTAATGTGGAATATATTATTTTGCTATAAGGTATTTCAAAATAAGGTGGCATATTTCAACAGTTTTCTTAGTGGCAGCATTCCAAGTATGAAGAGGCTGGGTTTTGATGGATTGAGGAGCACATAGCAAATCAGAAGTTACTTTTGGTGGTTGCTCCTTTAATGAGATGTATCATACAGCTTGGATAAATTCTCTGCTGTGTGAAGCAACTTATCATGCCAGAATATACAGTATATTGTCATGGGCTTTTTTTCTTTTTTCTTTTTTTTAAATCTTTTTGATTCTCTGGTATTCTGATGAATTATTTGCAGCATTTCCCTTTCACTGCTGCTAGAATAATCAAGATATATTTCTTGAACATCAGTCTATCATTTTCATTGACTTCCTCCGTTGTCAAAGAGGGGGAGAAGCAGAAAAACCCCACTGCTTAATTTCACAAGACATTCTTCTATTTCCTTTGCTCCTTTGTTTCTTTGCTTCCTTTGCTTTCTTTGTTACAGCTTTTAACTTAGAGAAGACTTTTAAGTTTCTCCACTTCAGTGTAAGCTAATGAAGTCTCATTATTTATTTATTTTTTAAATGAACTGTAGTTTCACCACCATAGTCCTCTGAGCTTTAGATGCTTTCTCGTCCATAGCATCAATTAATCATCATCAGGATTATACTTTTCTCTACACACAGAATATGCTTAAGAATTTTTGTAGTTTTTTTTCTTTATTAAAAGTAAAAAAAAAAACAAAACAACCAAACAACCCACATTAAAAAGAAAAAGATCAAAACCCTAATAACTTTTGGTAACCAGAAAGCAGCTGTTAAATTCTCATGTTATCACAATTAGAAGGACTTCAGGTTTAATTGTTGGAGAGTTGATGACCTATTTCAATCTCACTTTCCTAGTTTAACCATGGTAAACTTATTTCTCTTTAACAAGCTGACCCTGAAAGTGTGCTTCTCTACCTGAACAGTTAATATTGTGATGCATATCCAGAAATTTCTTTATTTTACATAAATAAGACATAAAATTCATAAAGACCAAACTATTCCAGACTTCCTTACAACACAGTATTTTTGGATAGTTGTTATTTTGGTTTTGGTTGTTCTTTTTTTTTTCCTGGTATGTTTATTTCAAAGACAATTAATTTATGTTTCAAATTACTGAACTTCTTCCCTGACCTCATGGAACAGCTCTTACATCTAGCAGAAAAGACAAGTAGGTGTATCATTATTCCTTGGAAATGTTTAGGGCATATCTTTTTATAATATTTTTGAAGCTGAGTTGCTTCCATCATACATAAACCTTATAAAAATGTCATGAAAACAAGAAGGTAACTTCTGTCTTCTTTGAGTGAGGTTTCTTAGAGTTCAGGTAATGTTTGTATGATCCTACTTAATTTAGCAGGAGATAATTTATTGGAATCTAATCATATATTTACTAGTTTGGGGATATTATAGATGTTTTTCTATGTTTATCTTGTACACCCCTTGTAAGGTTTGTCTTTCTTTTTGAGAATTACATTATTATGCTCTGACTAGATAAAAGTTTCACACTTTTATCTCAGTTATTCTAACATTCTTTTTTTTTTTTAAGCTTTACCTATTCATATTTAACTCCATTTCAGGTTGATAGTATAGTCTTATGCATATAATTGTCACACTTTCTTAAAGAGCCAGCAAATATCAACCCATTGTCAGAATCACAGATATAGACCCCAAATATAGCCATGGCACGGTCATAATAATCTTTCCAACAGCTGAGGGTATTTATTGATAGGCAAGTCAGACAAATATTGCTTTCATTGTCTTGCAGGCAACAAAGTCCAATTTTACATCCCTTTTTTTTTGCATGGAGGTAAAATTTAAGCCCAAGCAACAGAACCTCCAAAATGGGACAGAGTCCATCTATGACCAAATGTTAAGCATTAGACCACGCAGTCATGTCCATAGAAGTTTGTTAGTCCAGTAGCATAATGAAAACCCCTGTGCCATTAAACCATAAACTAGCTGTGGAACTAGTGAGAGAATTTCTCTTTGTGGGGGTCTGGTACATACAGCTGTTATATAAGCCAAGGGAAGCCATCACTGCTGAAACAACAGGCAAAATTACATAGATTTGGACTGAAAATACCAGGTTTCCTTTCTCCTATCTCCACCTCGGTGAATCAGTATGTCCTGACATTTATTTCTGGAAAATCACGAGCAAATCTGTGGGAAGGATAGAGTGATCATGTGTTTTATCCTCCTCTCTTCTTTGTGATATTCTTTCTAGAATATGGCTCACGTTGTAAGCTCAGTATGGGTCTTAGAAATGAAAAGAAGAAGGTGTTTGCATGATTGAAACTCACTTTATAACTTCCTGTAGGTCTTTTTTATTCCTCCAGGCAGTTAAAGAATATACTTTCAATAACAGCTCCAACAAAACAGGCTCAACTGAAATAAATACTGAAAGAGAATAAAGACAGTAACTATACTGAGATTGTGATGGATATGCTTCTGACTGTACATTCAATATTTTGATATTAAAGTACAAAAAAAAGTTACATTGTTCTGATCCAGAATCCTAAGTAAACTTCCAGTCATATCTATGTGTTGAGATCTACTTGATAAATTGCATTTATACAGCAGAAATCCTTGGTATGTCTTTAGCTTTGTAAAAAGCACTAAAATTATGTAGAGAGGAAAGTCTCATTATCTGAGTGTGAAGTTAGCTAAGTATTTTTGAACCGCTAGAAAAATAATTATGTCTACAAAAGCTCCAATTTACAATATAATCTCTAAATATATTTTTGATTAGAAAATCACAAGTCTCGCTTAATGATCTTTGATACATGAGCACCTTTTGCTTACAGAAGAAGCAAAAATTTTACAGATTTGACACAGCCAAAATATTTTTATATTTTATGCAAAATATTCATAAGGGAGGGAGATTTGAAACATGCAGAATATAGCTTACAATCAAAACCACTTTTAGTATATATCCAAAATGATAAAATAATTGAGAAGATATGCAGATTTTATGATAGACCAGAAAAGCAAGGAGATTTTTATCTAATTGCTACCTTTTGTTGATTCAAGTATGTTAATCATAGGGAGCCCTAATAGTTTTAACTGGCTTTACTAATATATTCAAGTAAAATGAACAAAATAATTAAATGTCTAAATATTGATTTAAAGGACTCCAAGTATTAATGAAGTTTTGCACTGTACTTAACACGGGTTGAACTGTAGTTTAGATACCTTGATCCTTTTGGGTTGTTGAATGAGACTGAGATAACAGGATCTAGACAGGATACTGAAAATTTTTTCACTCCAGTGCAAGGAAAATGTATTCTCACTGAGACTCTTGAAAAATTCCTTACTTCTGTTTCCTCATAACTTCTGTAGAATGATGTACTGAAATTTTCAAAATCTTCTGTGTGTTTTACAATGGATCTAAGTTTAGAAAAGCCTGGCAAAAATATGCTGATGAGGAGTGGAGAAGGAGGTTCAAGTTTGTTAAACCTTCAACACTTCCACATGTCGTCAGGAGAAGCATAAAGGCAAAAACTGCTAACCCACCCTGCAGAGCCAAAGACCAGGTACAGGAGTGGTTTGGCTTTGTGTGATTGGGATTAGGGAGGCTCTGCAACCTCCCAACTTAGCTCAGAGCAAAATCCCATTTTTCATTCACACTTTTTACTGTGAGAATTTAAGTAATACAAAACCATTGGAGGCTGCTGTGGGGGGAGTGCTGTTGAGAGCAGGAGCTCTTAAGCTCTTTCTGTCCTTCCCAGCTCATTTAACTCCATGTTATGGACAGCACGTGCTCTCTTGACGTCCTATCTCCAACTCCTGCACGTTGTAATGGCACCATTCACAATGCAACCAATGTTATTATCTTTTCCTGCCTTTACTCTGTTAAAATTACTCCGCTGTTCATAGGTCAGACAATTTCATCATGATGCCATTTTTGGCGGTTGAGTTAGAGAAGCTGTTGCCTGGATGTTATGACACTTAGGTGCTGAGGGACCTGTAGTCCCAGTAATATGCCTGTCATTTTTGACTGCTCACCCTTTGGTTTTGCCGAGTTAATTGTTCAGGGGTGAGGAGCACACAGTCCTTCACCTGTGCAATGGTGAACGTTTATAGAAACACACCCACAAGCCTGAATCTGGACTTCTCTAGAACCATTAGCTTTTTTTAAAAATTTGGATTTTTAATTAAAATATGAGTTATTGTGATTTAAATTCCATCTCTTTTCTTCAAACTCTCTGAAAATAGTGAAGAATTTTTTTTTTGTTCGTGAATGTGGGAAAAATACCTGCAGCTTAAGTCACTATGGGAATTCCTTTTCATCACTTTTCCCTGGGTTATAATTTTGGTTTTTTAACGTTTCAACAGTTACTGAATAAATAAGACTGACTGTGGTCCTTTGGACTGGTCTTTGCCTTTTATTATCATTTATCTTGAATTTTGGAGTAGAAATGCAAGAGAGAAATTCAGAAGAGACAACTGTAGGTTGGGGTAATGGTTTAGAAAGATGTTGCCCAGAAACAGAACAAAAGTATGACTTCAAATCCAAAGAGTTAAAACTGTGGTAGAATACGGTCAGTTCTAATAATTAAAACATTTCTCACAGAAGAGTGAGTCTGCACAGCTGATAGATGAGGGCCCACTCATTCTCATAGGAAGAATTAGAGAGATAAAACCAAAATTGACTGAAAGTTACAGGAGATATGTGAACAACGACCTTTCAATAAGAGGAAAAAATGAAGTCCAAGCTCAAAATATAAGCTGAGGAAGAAGAGGTCACTTTCCCTTTACCCCTGAGCTTCACACTAGGCCGAATGTTGTTTATGATCAAAACAGCAACATTTATTATTCCTTACTTTACTTTTCAAGAGTACATAGATTCCAGCTAGAGCTGTTATTAGATAAATGTCATCATTTCAGTTTTATAAACAAGCAGGTTATTATAGAATCCCATGTTTTCCAACTTTGACTACACAATGTTCTTTTGTATGCCTCAGACAATAAGCTGACAGCTCCATGGAAAGCTCTTACAACACACTGCAGTCAAAAGTGTTATGGAGTTCACTAGAAGTAGAAGAATGCATAATGCATTGAAGCAATGTTTTAGGCATTTATATTAGACTTTTAATGGAAAAATTAAAAAGTAATGCTGCTTTGCATTGCAGTAACTGTACATCAACTGTATGTCTTCATTTCTGGCACATGAAGAGTAGTTTCCATAGCAGCAGCATCTGTAGCACGGAGGAACATGGAAATTGGATTTTTTTTCCTCTGGTATTTCAGAGATTAGAATGGTAAAATACATGGAAGTAGGGGAAAGTACATACTGCAGAAATGTGATCTTTAAAACCTGCTTTTTCTTTTCAAAATTCTGGAATTGCAGTAGAAAAAAGTAATTCTTGCACTTCATTCCTACTTCCTTAATCTCCATATATGGCTTAATAAATGTGTATGGCAGCTATTTTTGGTTCTGACTGACAGAACCAGAAAACTGCAGAACTATCTCTGTCCATCTTCCAGTATAATTTATTATCTGGCAATTCCTTTACTATTGGCCTAATAATTAAGGCCTCTTGCACTGAGACTGGATTTTTATATTTCATTCATTTCTGTACAAACAACACTTGAAGTATGTTACAAATAAGAAACATCACATATGAAAAATCTGCTATTTACTTAATGATGTTTTTCTTTCAAATTCTCTAAACTAAGAAGAAAGATTTGCTTTTGGTATGTGCACAGGACTTAAAAATGCAGCTACGTACTCTAAGGTATACGTTCTCTTAGAGACAGAAATGTCTTCAGAACAAAAAAAAAAGACTGAAAATTATTGCAAAGCTAGAACCACTTTTGTGAATTTGGTGTAGGAAAGCTTAAATCAGAACAAAAGAATTGCAGTCTCAGAATTTCTTCTCTCTAATTTAGCAGGAAGTGGTTCAGTTATTTTCTATAATATGTAAGTCTGATTTTTATTGACATTGTTCCTCTAAAGGGAGCTAAATTTTCACTGTTGGTTAAAAAACTTTTGACGATCCTACCTGGTAAAAGAGCATGAAAGAATTTTACACAAATTATATATTGAAAATATTATTTAAAGACAAACTTAGTTTTTACCACAAATTCCAGGAAAAGCTACGTAGTATTAAGGGCTGACAAGTTAACCAGGGAGAAATTTTTTTCAGATACTTTTGTTTTTCATGTTTGGTTCTAGTAGCCTGTGCAGATACTCCTCTGTGATGGTTGTTATTTTAGCAGGGAATAGCAATTTAAAATTCATCTTTTTACTGAGACCCTTACTCCTTTAAGCACTCTTAAAACTGTTCTTAGACACATCTTTAAATTTTGTTTTGCATTTTGCAGTCCATCCTATTAACTTGCTGCAAATGTTTAAGCAGCATCAAGTCTATAACCTCTTTTAACAGCATTACCTTGAGGCATTTAGGGATTTTAAGAAATAATAAATTCTTTATTCTTTTTGGTTCATGCAGATCATTTAATTTTCTTAAAATACAGCTTCAGCTGTTTACATTATGAAGAAAATTTTTAGATGACTCATGATAGTTAAATTTTATAAGGATGGTGTGCTCTGTAAGAATCCCCTTGGATGTGCCAGGTGCTGCTTTTGCACAGAGCTGCTCAAGACCCCAAGGTTCCAGAGTGTCAGAGGTTTCCTGGCCTGCATCCATGAACCCGGACTAAAGGACTTTAGGACTACTGATCACAACATTTTTTTTTGTTCTTGAACCTTCTTGAAAAGTTTTATACAGATTTAAAATAAAATAAAATATGCACCGTGTTTTGGTGCATGGATAAAAATTGTAAAATTTCATGTTTGCTTTTGAACCCAGTGGTTTTCCCATAGTTTTAAGCCTTCTGAGCAAGGATGTTTGCTGGGTTGCATAGTGTCAAGAAGAAAACATGAGTTTTCAGCACTGGGTAGTCCTGATATTTTTTCTCTATTTAGTTTATTACAGAATTTCTACTTACCCTTTGTTTTGTACAAATGACTTATCACCCAGAAGAGAATAAAGAAATATTGTTCTTTGTTAGACTGAATTCCTACTATGATTTATAATTGTACACCCAAGCCTAATATGAAGCTTGGCTGACTCTTCATCTGAATAGAATTATTTTTTGACACATCCGCTGTAGCTGGCTAAACTGATAGTTCAGTGCCTCATGGAACAAACCTTAAATTTTGCCTTCCTCTTTTAAAGAGAGGAGACTTCTTTGGAGATAATTAATGCATATTGATATGTGTACAAAATTGAGCATTCCAGTCAGTGAAGCACATACAGTCTACCTGAGGCATGGAAGAAAAGGCTTTACACATTTGATGACGATTTCTATTTATCATTTTTATAGGAATTAATAGAGAAAGAGGAGAGAATGAGTGTTCATACCACTTTAAAGACCATGGCTTGAGTCCTAGATTACTTTAAGGATGTTTAAATAAAATAGTTCTATTGTTACTATCATCTTTTCTCTCTCACCTTTTCTTTCCAAGCTCACTTCACCTGTGAAACTTATAACTGAGTATGTGAAAAGATAGTTGTATCCCTTTTTCTGCCAGAATCAATAGAACAGTCCTACTAGCAGAGAATCTGAATATAATATGGCAATTTTGGATTATGACTATTTTTTTTTCTTCGTGCTTTGTCTTCCATACACTTTCAATGAGTATACACTTAGATCATAATGTGACGGTATTTTTCCTAATTACTACATCAGTAACTTACCAACACAAGCAAAGATAAGGAATGAAGTTTAATGGCAGTTATTAGTCCTTGGCTTTTTATGACATATCTAAGATAACACTTCCGTCTTCTTGTAAATTGCTCTTCTGGTGGACAGTCATGGCTCCAGGAAGCAAATATGTCAGTGAAACAGTGGTTCTGTGAAGTCTGACTTCCATCTTCTCCATTCCTTCTTGGCTTTGGCATTATTCATATGAAGAAGAGGGAAGATCTCCTGGCAGAGATGCCTCTAAGGACAGAGGAAGTGCAAGTGATAATTCCCCACTTTTTCCCTCTCAACTTCTGACAATCTGCAGAGCAGCTCAGTATTGTGTCTTTTTGTTTGATATCCTGTAATAATTGCTTCTGTCATGAATTTTCCTAGCTTTTCAATACAATTTCATTTTTCAATATCCTTCAGTGATGAGTCTCACAGTTTAATTATATATTACATTTTTTAAAAAAGTGTTAACCTGGAGTTGTTTAAAATTTGCAGCTGAAAATTCCATGGGACACTTGTCACTTTCTTATTCAGTGATAGTTTCCAATTCCCTTCTGCATATCATTCACACTTCCATGTGTCTATGGTATTTCCTCTGAGACATTCCCATGCAAGTTAGTCCATTTAATATTTTTCAAATGGAAATAATTTTTGATCCCTGATAATCCTTCCTACATCATGTTTAGTACTGCTGTGTCCTTCTTGAGATGGAGAAACCACAATTACATGAATGTCATAGATTTCTTTAATAAGGCTTTCTTTATGAAGCTCTTAATGCTTTCCAAATAATTCCTAATGTTCTATTTGTCATTTTAGCTGCTGCTAAGCAGAGCTGACATTTTCATAGAAATACCATTACAAGATGTGTAATGACTTCAAGATCTCTATCCTGACAGGTTATAGGTAAATTAACATCCATCACAGGGTAGACATAATAAGGTTATTTTTTTTTTGCTCTTTGTATCTACTGTTTGTATCACTTTGAATTTATCAAATTAAATTTTACCAAGAAGTTTATCATGCAATCAATTCATATTGTGAGATACTTATGCAATTCTGTTCTATCACTTCTTTCTCTCCCTGTTTTTTTCGGTTTATTTTTTTTATATTTCTTTTTGGGGTTTGGGTTTTTTTTTCAGTTTTTTGTGCGTTTGGGGTTTTCTTTTGTTGTTGTTATAGGGTTCCACAGTTAACTCTTGTATATCGGAAAAATTGGCCATTAATTTCTGTCCCTCCCAGCCCCTGAAATGTAGATACTTGGATAGCTACTTTTCACAGGTTAATCCTACTCTCCACTGGTTTTCCTCTTTAAAAGAAAAAATTGGTTTTCCTCTTTAAAACAGAGCCTTTGCCAGAAAGTTGTTAGGCGTTCAGGTGGAGAGTATATATGACCTGGATTACTCCTAGAAACATATTCATTGTCTCTTTCAAAAAACTAATAGATTTGTGAGGCTTGAGTTGATCTATAAAAATGTCTGGATTGTTTTTCACTGCATCTTATTTACCTGCTTGTCTTCCTGTTCTACTCTTTATTATATTTCCACCAACATGTCTGTTGCAGAAGTCAGATTTACCACTCTTTAGCTCCTTAGAATCTCCCGGAACTTTTTATGGAGAATTTGCTTCACCTTTATTACTTTCCATTTCTTTTTTATATGTCCTGATTTATGCTAACATCCAAAATATGTGAAATTCATACTTGTAATACTTTATACCTCTTGGGTGAATTCTGCCTGTTCAGGACAATTTGCTATTGCTCATTTCATGATTTTTTCCCATTATCCCTTTGACTGGCTCTTCAGATCAGACAAACCCTCTGATGTGTCCCTCATAAGAAAGGCTCCTCCAGGGCAACTTCTCCAGTTTCTTCCTTTTACACTTTAGTTGCTTTCAGACTCCCAGTCTAATATTTCTTATCTTAAGCCTATTATACTTCTCATGTATAGGTCTTGAAGGATATTTAAAATTATTTTGAGAGGAATTTGAAATAATTCTATTAACACTTCTTGTAGCTAACACACATTCTTTCCTATTTTGCTGTGTTTGACCATTCCAGAAATTTCCTTAGATATTAGACTTTGATGAATCTCCATTTTTCCCTTAAACCTTCTTGATGATGATACCTAAATAAATAGATTTTCTGGCAGCCTTATAACCATTTTCTTTATCATTTCTCCTTCTAACAAATTTTCCTTTTAACAAACTTCCTCACTTTTACACAGCTTTCCTTTCTGAAATGAATAACTGCAGCAATAGAATTTCTGTTTTGGTGTTTTGCTGTTCTCTTACATCAGAAAAACTTTCACAGCCTTCTAGGTAACATGTAGGAGACTAAATTAAAGCAGGTTCAGTCTCATAATCATGGATGAAAAATACTCATAGTGATTGCCTTTGGAATATGTCATGACTTCTGGAGTATCTCCCAACTTCTGATTCCGAATCTCTGCTGTCTTGCAAGTTTTTTATATCCATAAAAATGAATGTAGAACAGGAGCAATTCATTTGACAATATTTAAGGCTCACTTTTGGTGTGTAAAATGAGAGATCAGGTGGTAGACAACATAGAAAAGAAAGCCCAAAATTTATAAAAAGAAAAAATTATTTAATATGGCTAGAAATATGTTACTTCAATAAAAAAAGACCTGTGACTGGCAGTCTCACTGTTCACTTTACATCTTGCATAGAGCCATTACTGACTAACAGTCTGTACTGGGCTTGTGTAATATTTCTATTTGTTCTGAGGAGAAAAATATAACCATACTCCCTTCTCTAAGAATGGCTGTTGTATGAAATTTTGGACTTATCTAGATTGTAACTGAAACTTTCTTTCCTTTTATTTTTTAATAGAAAAGTACAATAATTTCTCATTATTTTTGTACATAAGTATGTGTCTTTCTGGAGGGGTGGAATTTTGTGGGTCATGTTCTGGGGTTTTATGGTATTTTTCTAAAATAAGGTTTATAAAAGGTTTTATTTTTACTTGTGTATTTATTCTGTCTAAAGAGATCTTTGTACCATTTTCTTTCTATTTTTAAT
This sequence comes from Donacobius atricapilla, assembly GCA_013397315.1. Lineage (NCBI taxonomy): Eukaryota > Metazoa > Chordata > Aves > Passeriformes > Mimidae > Donacobius > Donacobius atricapilla. The sequence continues at coordinate 11,507 of WBMY01002789.1, read as the reverse complement.
TGGGCATATTCTGAGGGCTATTTATTTGATCTTTGCTTTGCAGATAAAGGAAGAGTACTAGTATTAAAGATACTATGCTATATAATTTTCTGTCATATTTTCAGAGAGAAAACAGTCTAAACTTGAAAAGGAACACAAATGTAGACTGCTGAATTAGTGAGAAGTGTTTTGGAAGCCTCTTTAAATGTACTTGCAATTTTTGCAGGTTCTCTTTTTATTTTCCAAGGGAGTTTAGCACATTTAGGAATCATCCAAAAGATTTGTGGATGTAATTGTAGTTGTTTATATTGCTTCTCCTCTTTCCTGATTAAAATTAAGAATTTAAGAAGCAGGTTTGCCAGGTACATGCAGGCATATAGTTCACTGAATTCCCTTCAGATACCCCTCTCATCTCCTGTTTTCCCCCACCTGTTATGGATGGGAGACAGACGGGTGCTAAGAGAAATTATGAATCTGGAAAATAAAAAGGGTATTGGATGGAGAAAAGATTGATTAATTCAGGAAAGATTGTTAATGTGATCAGAGAAAACAGAATGAGTCCCATGAGCAGTAAGGGCGGGCAAAGATAGGATCTGAAGGGTAGCCTAGAGAGTGGAGTGCTGAATAAGCAAACGAGTATCTGACTAATCCAAGAGTTGGGAGCTGGGTATCTGTCAGGATGTAGCACCCTGTGGCTCTGACACTTTTTTTTTTTTTTTTTTGGTGTTGCTTTTTTTTGCTAATGACAAAATGGACATGAATGCACAAAAAGGTGCACGTTCATACAGATATTTGCAGTGAGGTAGGTAACAGAGAGCAGAGGACTGTGCTTGCAGAAGTTTGTTTCTGTGTTCCCCCTTCAAGAGTAGATACAACAGTGCTGATGAAGTGCTTGTGTGGTTACAGGTACATATTGTGCCTATCAGTGCTCCTGCAAAGTAGCAGGAACTTCTCTGAACGTACTGGCAAATTCTTGACAGTTAAAATGTTGACAAGCATTTTAAATTTTTGGAAAAATTAACAGGGATTTAATGCAAAGTGTTCTTTTAAAGAGTTTTTTAAAAACAAATCCCCAAAATAACCTACAAGTATCATATTTTTATTTTTGCCCCCACTTACTATGACACTTCTTAATTTCCTGTTGGCAAGCCAGTTGTAATCTTTAGCTGGTAACTAATTTGGTCATAAAATACTGACCCAGATTTTTCTGGATAATTAACAAGCTGGGCAAATCAGCAGAAGCAGGTGTAGTATATTTTCAGTACCAGTGGAGAAAAGCAGTTAGCGAGTGTTTTAAGTCTCATTTCCAGTAATGAACTATATAACATTCTGGCTGGCTAATGCAATTAGCATTGTCTCCTCCTCCCCTTACTTCCTCACTTAAAAAAAAAAAAAGAAAAAAAAGAAAAAAAGAAACTCAAACCAGGAATTTATTAAAGGCCAGGAATTACTGACCCTTTTTTCACTCTTCTTACAATCACACTATTAACCTTCTGGGTTGAGCCTTGTGTAGAGCAGTAATAAAAAATTTATATAAATATGTATCATGTTACAAGCTGAGACAGAAAACAATGTTTCCATTCTTCAAGCAATTAATTATTGTGATTAATGTATTCCCCCTTCTCTAAGCACAATTCTGCCAGACAGAGTCAGCCCATTGACATATTGTAGAATTATAATGCATATCTAATTAAAGGTGACCTGAAAAGGCAGGGTGTTTAGCCTTCCCTGTCAGGACCAAGAAACTGTTAATCAGAAAGTGCTTGCTTTCCACACCACCCCACCCCTCCCCTTTTTTATTTTTGTGCTAATTTCAAATCTTCTCCCTGCATCAGTGAGCAGATGAGATCTTCAGCCAGCTTTCATCTTTCAGAAAAATGAATAGTGCAGAAAGAACATTATCAAATGAGCTGTTGAAGAAGTCAGTGAATATGTCATTGAGTGTGACTGCTTCCAGAATGAATTTAGATTTATCTCTGTTATCTCCCCTCTCCCGACTCACTCTCCACACTCTGTTTGCACTCAGTCCTCATGTCAAGCAGGGTGGGTCATAATGAATCATAAGGGACAGTTACTTGGAGAATGGTGACAGGTCCAATTGTGATACAACTTCTTCTGGAATTAAGTTTGTTTACATTATAAATTGTCTCATTTGACCAGAGGTTTAAACACCTAGAAGCTTTTATGCATGCAATTTCTTAAAGTATTTCTTTTCCATTAGGCAGCTGCTTCTTTACAGTGTTCCACAAATGAAATTGTTTTATCACATCAATAGGTGCACAAAACAACTGTGACAACAAGGAGACTATTTTTAATCCCATCCTGCTAACAAGTATTATTCAAATCAATAAACTCTGGCAACTGGATTACACCAAGAGAAGATATTATTTAAATGCAATTTTTAAACACTTTTTCAAATCCATATACTGATGCAAGCCAAAGAATTTTCATACTGTCCTGTTTGGTTTCTGTAGAAATAATCCACTGAGTTAACAACATCTTAAGTAGAAAATCAATAAATATTTTAGCTTTTCACTAGCAGTATTTTTTTTTCTATATGTGATGCAAAGTTGTTGTCATAGGATTTTTTCTTTTATTTTTGCATGTAATAGGAAATGGTATGATTAAATTGCAGTGTTTTACCCACAGGGAAAAAAAAAAAAAAACAAATTTTTTTTTCAGTTGTCAGTATTGCCATGTAACAGAATGTGATATCAAAAAACCTGCAAAGTCAGCACACCTTCTGAAACATTTGTTGTATTCTGTAAACCCTTTGGAGTATTTGACTAGTTACTTCATAGTTGTGATCACACTTCACTAGCCTAGTCCTATAAAACAAATACATTTTAGATGCTTTTCAGTTAAACAAAATTAGTAAGTAGTGTCATTGACTGTTGAAAAAAATCTTTTACAGTTTATCAAAATCACCAGAATAACTGTTTTTTACTCCTGATTTTTATTTATTTTTAAATAATAAGCCTCCTTCATGTTCAGAAGCTAGGGAAGTTTCTGTTGTTTTCTTGTTGATTTTTCCACAAGCCTGCTGTTTGTAAGGAGGAGATTGGCATGCTTACAGGCATATATTTTTCCTCGGATGTCTGTGGGGGCATTAGTGCACGTATGCTTTCCTCTGGATTTTTGGAGGATGTGTATAAGAAGGGGAAGAAGCTACTGTGTAGCAGCAATTGCAGCCAGAGAAGAGAGGAGTGAGAACATGTGAGAGGAGCAGCCCTGTAGGCACCCAGTCAGTGAAGAAGGAGGAGGAGGAGATATTCCAGGTGCCAGAGACAAGATTCCCCTGCAGCTCACGGAGGACCCCAAGCCAGAGCAGGAGGATGCCAGAAGGAGGCTGTGGCCCCATGGGAAGTCCGTGCTGGAGCAGGGACCTGGCAGGAGGGAGAGAGGCAACGTGATGAACTTACTGCAGCCCCAGTTTCCATCCCCCTGAGCTACTGGGAGGGGAGGAGGCAGAGAAATTGGGAGTAAAGTTAAGCCCAGGAAGAATGGAGAGGTGGAGAGTAGGTGTTTTCAAGATGAGGTTTCATTGCTCATTATCATAGTCTAATTTAAATGGTAATAGATTAAATTAATTTCCCCAAGTGGATCCTGCTTTGCCCACGACAGTAACTGGTGATTGATCTCTCCCTGTCTCCATCTCAGTCCATGAGCCTTTCATTAGATTTTCCCTCCCCTGTCCAGCTGAGGAGGGGGAGTGATAAAATGGCTTTGGTGAGGACCTGACACCTCACCAGGGTATTTGCCTGAAAAGACTTACTGAAAAAAATTGTATTTTTTTTAGCTTTGAATTTTTGGTTCTGTTATTATTATGTCTGTATCTCAATGATTACACAATGGTGTTGTTGATTAAAGGGTTACAGGCATATAAAAAGGTAATGGAAATTAAATATTAAACAGTGGATTAAAGAAGGGTAGAAAATGAATCCCATCTTAAGGCCAGTGTAAGCTTTGGTCCTAAAATCTATCATAGTATTGGGAAAAATAGAAGGAAGCTACTACAGTTTGAAAATATTATCATTTTGTTCATTAAAAATATGATGTATTTACAGTTCTCTATATTTTTAACCATTCCAAATGATATCAATATACTTCTTTTTTCTTTTTTAATTCAAGGCTGTAGTTGCAAAAAATTATTTACAACCTCTGAACAAGGAAGACATTAAGTGTATATTTAGGAAGTGCGATTTTGCAGAAGAGAAACTGAGCCTTGGGTCAAATAAGCAATTTTATAAAAGTCTTGGAGGAAATCCATGTCAGAATTGAGAACTGAAATTCTTCCTCAACTGTGTCCATTGTCTTCATTAAAAAGAGATCTTTTCCTTCTGTCCTTCTCCTCCATGTTTCTAAGACATTGAACAACTAAGAAACACAACAAAAGTAGCTAGTAAGTTAAAGATACTGAATATTTTTTGTCACAGTATCTCCAATCATATAGAGATATGTATGTATGTATACGTACATACGTATATATATATATATATATATATATATATATATATATGTATATGTATATACACACATATATTGACCAGGCATTTCTGTCTGGGTTTTTTTTATGTCTCTCCGTTTGTCTGAGACACATTGCTAGTATTTTCCTTAATTTTTTGAGGATCTCTCTATTGCTGTATTTCAGTAACCTTTCTCCTCATAATAAGTTCAAATGTGTTTGAGGGGTTAAGTTTTCTGAAGTATAACGCAGAGAATAGCCCTAAAGTCTTCACTTAGTTTATCTGCAAGTAAGATTCATTTTAATTTCAGTGGGATTTTTGCTTTATTAAGGACTAAAGATTTCAGGATTCCATTGCCTCAGACTCAGAAAAACTTGAATAAAAAGAATTATGTTAGAGCTAAAGCTTGCAGGTAACAAACTATCACAAGCATTGAAAAATCACAGAACAGGAGTGAAGTATTTGAATAGATCAGAGGATACCTAAATAGGATCAGCTGAGTTGGTAATTGTTTTGATGGTCTTCTGATACAAGTGATAAATTTTACACAAATGATTTTGCCTGAAGTGTCACAGGACATGAAAATTTACCACTGAAGGATGGTAACATTTTTTTGCCTGTAAAATATCTTTCTTGCATAATTATTGATATGTAAAAAATAAAAATATTTCCAAGGTAAGTTTTACCTCTGTTAAAGTAAAAAAATGCAAGGGTTATGTAATTATTGGAGACTTTGATTGCAGAAATCCTAGAAGTTATGTCCCAGAATTGATAAAAAAAAAATATTGTAATTTTCCTTGTGTGATGGAGAATCTTCAAAATACTAACATAAACACAAGGAAATGCTCATGTTTTACATTGTGTTAAAAAAAAGCTACAGGGGAAATACACATGAAGAAAATTCTTGGCTAACTGTTCCAATGTATGCATACTGCCCCCACAAAACCTTTTATCTAAGGTCTTTTTGTCCTGTGCAAGAACTTGTTACCCAAATGATGGACCTGTACAGGTCAATGGGTGATTTCATGGAACATGAAACATGTACAGCTTGGGCTCTGTAATGCTGATTAAATCTGGGCTGAAGTCTCATTTCTTCCTGTAGTGTATATTATTTTCATCTATCATATCATACCTTAAATCAGCCCGGAATTAATGTAGTAAAGCACCTTGGGCAAAGACCAAGCCTTCCCAAGGCTTTAAACTTAGGAATCTCCCCTTTGAATCCTGCCTGCCTGCTGATACTTCAGCTCAGATACGAGATGGGCTGAGTAGAGCTTGCAGAGGCACTCAGCTCTGAATCAGGTCCTCTGTTACTGGCAACAAAAACTGAGGAAGGAGGAGTGGGGTTTGGTTTCAGTTGTGTGCATAGATATCTCAGTAATTCTATCTAATTTAGAGAAGTCACTCCAGATTTACACCAATGCTACTGAAAATCAAAATCTGGCCCATTGTCTTAGCAAAATACACCAAGTCAATATCAGTTCATTACAGAGAGGAAGAGAGAAAGGGAATGAGGGAGAAAACAAGGATTTCGTTAGCAATGCATTCTGTAGTATAAAAGATAAAAAGGAATATCCAATTAACACACCACTATAATTGCTTGCAGACATTCTTTTTTATTTAAAGATGAAATAGCTAAGAGTTCTCATCAAAACTGGGGTCACAGCCTACATATTAAATGAAAGAAATTGATTGGGCTTTATTACACCCTGACTACTACAAATGTGCCTCAATCACTGATTGCTATAAATTTATTCTTATAAACTACTAATTGCCCAAGTCATAATGGTAACAATGGTATAATGAAATTATCTTGATCAAGCTGATGCACAAATTTTGCTTGACAACATAAGCACTGTGAGAAAAAAGGAAAGAAGACATGCATACAAATACATAATGTTTCATTAAAATTAAAACCAATGTTAAAACAACTGTTCTCTGAAGTATACAAAGTTCTGTATTAGAAGGGCTTCCTTTAGAAAAATCATTTAAGAAGACAGGCATTTACATTTATAATAAAATGATCTTGCATTTTTTATTTGTCTTGAAAATTAATGACTTACTTAATCACATTTGATCAAAGGAGATAAGTTGATGTAGTCATGTGTTTCTGATTGCATTAAGCCTGATCCAGAGTGGCATGATGGATATTTAATAGTCTTGCTGTCCCTCTACATCTTGTCACCATTTCTTGATATGCATGGATACTGTAGAGTACACCACAGCACAAAACTGTACTTTTAAATAGAACAGACTAAGGTTAGAAAAATGGAAATTCTGTAGGAGCTGACATGGTGAAGATTTTAGAAGTAGGTTATCCACCATCAAAATATATTTCTTTAAAAGACAAACATCTCAGGTAACTCTACATATAGATATATATCTTGAAGTATTTTCTCCTTTTAAATGTGCATTTTGCTTCTATGCTGCCTCTATTAAAAGATATTTGCTATAATAGGTTTCAAGGACTAGGCAGAGTGCAAGTATGTAGAAAAAAAGATAGCCATCCAGAAAATGTTGGAAATTTCTAGAAGCTGGAATGCAGAGCATTGTGTAAAATGCATAAATGGATGCTATTTATATTGTGTTAATAGCTTTTTCTACAAGTGTCAGCTGAGCCATTCATAGAGAATATTGGTATGTATGAGAAATTATTTCTGAGTAGTTCAAATGTAGTTCCAACTCTTTCCAAATTAATCTCACCAAAAATTTTATTTTAATTGATAGCTAATTCTTCCTCACCAGAGTATTTCTTCAGTATGAAGCTGTTATTTTTTTCATGAGCACATCTTGCTTTCCTCTCTCAAAAGAGAGATCCAAACTTTTTTACAGGGGTACAGTATTTGTATTCTTCAATTGCATTCTTGAATTGCTCCTAAAATTGCTTTAGTTGAGGCAATCCTTATATAACATTCAGAGACAACCAAGCTGGAAGGGCTTCAGGAGGCCCTTTAGCTTAGCTGGCATGCCCCACCCCACTTGGGCTGTATATTTGCTAGGCTGCCCCACAATTTAAGTTTCCAACCACTGCAGTCTCTGTTAGTCCTATTGCCAGAAAGCTTTTCATAAGGGGCTGATCTAAATCCTTTTTGTTGCAATTTATACTTAGTGTTACTTGTTTCATGTGTAAGGACCATGGAAAATGGTTTATCCCTCTAGTCTATGCAATATTTTTAGATATGGGAAGTTTTGGCTTTGCCTCTCGCTTCCTCTTTACACATTCCACTCTTCCCACTTCCTTACTATCGGTCTTTAAGCCCTAATATGATAAGATCTGTTCTGAAAAGAAATATATCTGTATTTGGGAAAACATACAGGAGTTTAGGACAGAAATATAAAAAAAAATTATTCCTCTTGGGAATAAATTACCTCCAGGAGAGCACACCAGTGGGGCAGGAGTAGGGGAGTAACCCAGGCACAGACATTTCTCACCCCTATATTCATAATTCTGTGGTACCTTTTCTATTTTAATTAAGTGCGTGGTAGTGAGTAGTAAGATTTTTTCTGAGATGTATTTGTGTGTTTAGTGAAGTATTGGGATTCTGCTGTGGTGTTAGTAGAGTTGCAGACAGGGTTTGTTTGTTTTAGATTGCTATATAATTATTATTATTATTATTATTTAGAATTAAATTCAGTTAGCATTTTCTTCAACACTGTTAGATATTCTGAAGAAAACCAAAACCAAACAACATTCTTCACACCTGGAAGCACTTATTTTTATTATATTTTATTTTACCTCCATTGAATTTTTCCTTATGTTACTGATTTTCATTGCTGGTTTTGGGTGGACTTGTCCTATGACTGGCTTTTCAAAAGGTCTGTGTTTCTACAAGTGGGCATGTTTATAGATTCAGACTATATATGAAAGAGAATTTGGCCTGGACAGGATGGGACTAAAAATAACAAATCCCTAAAAATGTGTCAGAGAACAAGAAATAGTGTACAAGAGAATGGTGGAGTTTTTAATCTATTATCTAAGGTGAGGGAGTTCCTTAATATTATTGATGTAGTCAGTAAATGGTACCTGGGATGCTATTTTGTGCAATATCCCTATTATTTTTGGAATTCGTGCAACAAGAATGCATAAGTTGAGTTTTCAAAATGGCCTGTTCACATAATGCTCTAACACTTGTTGTCTGTCTTACTCGTTCAAGTCCTTTATCTATCTACCCCTGTGTCTATCATGAAATGACAATCCTAACTTACTTTAAACTCTCCAAAGGTATATTCTTAAATTTTAATGTTGGAAAAGCTTCATGATGACTGGTACTTTGGCTTAATGTGGTATAGCTTCTGACAGCTGCCTCTGTAAGAAAAGCAAAGGATGACTGCATTACTGTCACTTTCTGTCACATTCTGGTTGCCAAACTCTTGCAGGGATGATGACAGTGAACCAAACAAGAGTGACAAAGGGAGTCAAAGCTGTGATTTTCAATAAGGAAGAGTGGACACTTGAATTGCATTTTGTTCGTGTCGTTCATTATGTTCTGCTTGTGGGCTTCGTGGCACAGTGCTTGCTCCCATTTTTTCAATTATCTGTTCTTTGGGAATGCAACCTGCTTTTGGCACTCTCAAAACCCCCCAAAAATAACTGTTGATAAGCCCAGAGTAGGTCAGAGTATGAACAGAAAAATAGCTGTAACTGTGGAATGTATTTGAAGAAGAAGGCAAACTCAGGGGTATGATGCCCACTCGAATTGTCTGGAAAGCAGCTTGCACTTGTAGGTGCAATGAAAGTGTGACCTTATTTTCAAGACAAAAAATGTGGATTACACATATTAAATTAGCACCTTTTCCACACCCCCCCCC
>WBMY01002788.1:310144-321837 GCA_013397315.1 Donacobius atricapilla | reverse complement strand
TAAAGTCACTCTAGGACACAGGTCCATGAGAGATGAAAAGGAACAGAACAGGTTGTTGCTGAGACATAAGAGACCTTTTCAGGTGCCAGGCATGGAGACAGTCCTGGCTGCTTCTCAGCACAGAGGCTTTTGTCCTGTAATGTCTTGCAAAGACTGTAAGCAATGTGCTACCAAGGAGAATGCAGTCCTGTGTAGGATGTGTGCAACAGAAAGGGAAGCAGGGAAGTGAGGAGTGATCAGATTGTCTTATGGTTTTACTACTGAATCCTGATGCTGCAATCTAGCACAAAGCTGCTCTGTAATTAAGATCAATCCCAGAAGAGATGAATGATCGTAGTAAAAAAAAAAGCACTGGTGTGACCTGGGTTTATATTCTTATGTTTAAAGGTTATAACCCAAGATTTTATAGTAGGACCACTTTCCTTTATGCTGCCTTTTCAGTGCAGATCCTTTTCAGCTAGGATGTCATGCTCCAGCATTTGTGTCCTTGATCCCCTCCAGACAAAACTCTGAACTATTTACACACTGTCTGGCCTTTGGATCCCTCAAGTAGCTAAGCTGTACACACCTACTGTCAGGACATGAGGATGTGATGATGATGATACACCAATATCCAGCAACTGGCTTTCCAAAATGAGCGGAAAATTCCGATTTAAAACTGATCTCAGCTGAAGTTGGGGGATACTCTTCAGTGTGTTCAAAAGGACGGATAAAAACACTATGGGCAAAAGATGTGATTGATCAAAAATATAACCAAGAAGACTGCAGTTCCCTAAACTCACAGAATCACAGAAGGGAGATGTCACCCTGATTTTTCAGCCTTCTCTTCTATTTCACAGTTTCATAGTTTAGGTTTTTTCTCATGCTTGGGTGATGTAAATACAACCGATGTTTTTGTAATTTCAAAGAAAGTTTTCATTCCTGTTCTTAGAGATATGGACAGCTGATGGACAGTTGTCCTGACCAACGGGATGGTGAGAGGTGTCAGCCTTCTCCCCCAATCCCTGGCCTTTGTAGAAATACTATAAAATGGAGTCAGACCTTTTTAAATCAATCAGTTTTAGTTTCATGCCTTCTGATCTGTGTGCGTGTGTGTGTGTGTGTGTGTATGTGTGTGTTACAAACAGCATCAGGGGTATGGTTCGAAGGGGCCACTGGAGCGTATCTAGTTCAACCTCTCTGCTCTACATTGGTCATCCTAGAACACATTGTACAGGGTTGTGTCCAGACAGCATTGAATATCTTCAGTGAGGGAGATGTCCCAGCCTCTCTGGGTGGCCTGTTCCAGTGCTGATGTCACTCTCACTGTAAGGAATTTTTTTCTTATACTCAGGTAGAACTTGCTGTGCATCAGTTTCTGCCCATTGCTTCTTTTTCTATTGCTTGGCACCACAAAGAAGACTTTGGCTCCCTTCTCTTCAGATACTTATATACATTGATAGGATCCCCTCTCAGTCTTCTCCAGGCCAAACAGGTCCAGCTCTCCCAAGCTCTCATCTCTTCCTCACAAGAGGAACTCTGTCCTCACTGGATTATTTTCCACAGCTTCTGTTTACCTTGCTGACAGGAGGGCAACCTCTGGTGATAGGTGGTTTTGGAGAGCTGCTGCTCTGCTGTGATATGGAAAGCTGATTTTAGCAATTAAGCTAATCTTGCTCCTGCCATGTAGGAAGTAAAACACTATTTCCTCTACAAATGGACTGAAAGGGAAACCAACTTAGCAACCTCTCCTTTCTCCAGTTATTGTTTACTTTGCACACAAGTGGACATCACTAGACACCTCAAACTAATTAATGGGTATGTAGGCTGAATGGTGTTCCAAATGCAAGCCAGCTCTATAATTACGAGTAACTACACAGCCCCTGAAAGCTACAAACAACACATGTTAAATAAAGTATTTTTTAAAAAACAGCTATTGTGGCACCTAAGTGAAAAAAGAGTAGCAAAACCTATATATATGGGATAAGAAAGAAGGAAAATAAGCCATCCAGATGTACCTAATGTATCTTTATATTACTACTGTCTCATATTTATTCTCTGAAGGTATTACTTCTCTTGTGATTGCATATACACAGACATTCTTTAGGAAGTGTATTTAAAAACAATCTTGAAATGCTCATTTTGCGAGGCACTTAGCTTCAGAGCACCTTCATAGTATGCTGTATCTTAACTCTAGTAGGGGGAGAAAGAAGAACATATTTAGAGTTGAATCTCATGTGCTTTATCCACAAGAAAGTAGGCTTGTTCTTTTAAGGCTTCTACAGAAGTAGAAATACCCAATCTGCAGTAAAAAGAAGCAAATTCTAACAAACTCTACTATTTAGGAAGCCTGAATGAGTTAAAAGCACTGAGGAGGCTCTTGTCAATGTAAATGTGCCTACAGAGAAGGCAGTCCACCCCACCTGCTGTCTAGCCATCTCTTTTGGAAGGACTACACAGCTGTAGTGCCCTTGCCTCCTCAAGTGTTTCAAGGCTCATGCTTAGCATGTGCTCAGCATGGCTCTGGCAGAAACCTGTACCTGAGCCCATGTTACCTTGGTCATGGTTCCAAGCATTAAACACCAACCCATCCTCTTATCAGTAACATACTTTCCATGACCATTTCCATAAAGCCTGTGAAAACAGCTACAATGACAGTATATTCTGCTTGCTCTGGAGTTTCTCCTAATATTTTTTTTTCTGGATTAAATATATGTTTTTTTCCTTGGGTCACTGTTAATTGCATGACATATGACTGAATGAATCACTTTCTAATAGCACAGCAGATTTTAGCTAGCAAAAGAACTGAGGAGTATTTAATGTCAAAATCCAAAGCAGCGGAAAGGGATTTTCCTTCACTCCCCTCTTCCTAATTCATGTGATAAAATACTCTTGGGATTAACAAGACAGCTATAAGCCATGCCTTTGATCTCACTTGCTTTCACAGTCTGAGTGAATCAAGACTAGCAGATCCAGCACATGCAACAGCGGGATTTTTAATTTTTTTTTTTTAATTAGAAGTCTTCAGTATGACGATCAATGGCACAAACAAAACAAAAACATATCCTTCCAATACTTCAAAGAATATTAGCTCAACATGGAGACAGGATCTCAATGCAGGTTTTTCCCTCCCCTTCCAAATTCCCTGTTAAAGAAAGATTACACCACAACACCAAATAGGCAAATTCATTTAAATGCTCCTTTAAATGCATCAAGATTTTCAAGTTCTGGAATCTTCCACTTCTCCGTGAAAGGATAATGAAGGATCCCCTCTTTGTGGCTGATGGCAGCTTTTCCCAGATTTCTTGCACAGAAGGTGCCTGTGTGACAGAAGCTTTGACAGAGGCTGCTCTTTCCTGGTATCCCAGTCTGCCTGAAGCAACACGCATCTTCAGTCTAAGTTTTGACTGCTGGAAAGTCCACAGGTCCTGCTACTCAGGATACCCTCATAATACTGGCCACCAAATAATTTTCTATTGAAAGCTTCTCCTTAGGTCACTGTAAGCTAAAAAGGAAACCTAAGATTTCTGGGATTATTTGAAGAAAGTTCCTATAAATCTAAGCTGAAGTGAACTGCTACACGAAGAATGTCCCGAGAGACTCTAGCTCAGATTCTTCCTTTCAGAACCATAAGTTGCTATTTCTTTCAGGGCTGTAGTGTTTGCTGTACTGCAATAAAGTGCTAATTCCTCCAAAGATCAATCCTGCCTTTTTCCCTGAACACATGGCGAGGACAAGAGTGACAGAATGAGCTGATGGCTTTTTATTTACTAGCCTCCAGTGCAGCACACTAATATCTAAGGGAATTCAAGTCAAATTAAACATGCTGAACTACATCTTGTGGCTGTTAAGGGGATAAGGGCTTCCACCCGGTTTATCTTTTTTCATTCTCTCCTTGGAAGACATACCAGGCAGATATACAGGCATGGGATTCCAGTTCTCATCCTAAATCACCAAAAACTCAACATCAGGCAGTTTTGTTGTAGCAAAACAAAACTCAGTTCCTATCAGAAAATCCAGAAATAATGTTTTTCAGGATGCTCTTTCTTGTGTCTCCTCCCTTTCACACCTTCTAATAAGTAATAAATAATAAACACATGTTTACTTCTGGCTGACATTCTTTTATAGTGAACTTCTAGGGTATTATCAGTCATTCCCTATCGAAATTGCACTCAAAATTCTTCTGAAGAGCCTGCTCAAGTCCCAGGCTTTCCTATTTTTGGTAAGAAAAGAGAAAGCAAAATGGAATTCTTCCATGGCTAATACCTCCCAGCACCAACACCCCTCTATGCTGAGAGTGTGGTGGATGATCTAAAACAGCCAGGTGTCAAGGTCTTGTTACATATTTAAATATTTGGTAGGTTCACTTTATACAGTGTAGATACAAAAAAATCACAGAAATCAGGCAGACGAAGGTGAAGAGAGGTTTAAGGAAGGAGACTATATATTCACTTGCAAAAGACTGTTCATCTAGTAAATCTTGCTCTGCTTTTTCTCTTGTAGAGGTCCTCCTTCCATTTTAGAAAGGAAGGAAACAGAGTGATTGGAGTGGCAGCCAGCCTTTGGAACTGTTTTTCACACAAGGGTTAACAGGATCAGATCTGCACACCTGACCATGTAGTGGGTAAAGAAAAACACTGGTAAGAACTAACAACAGAAAAAATACTTTTCAAACACATACCTCTGCAAGTAGCCTCTGATCCAGACCACTGCCCATTTGGTTGACAAAGCCGGATGCTGCTTCCCACGAGATCAAATCCTGCTTTGCATCGGATTCCACAGGCAGCATTGAAGTAATTGTTGCAGACATTCTGGACAAAGTGACCATTTTCAGGGGGCTTCAGTTCAGGGCAGTGAACAACTAAATAATTAAACAACCACAACGAAGTGGTTACTAGCTGGAGTGCAAACCATTTTTGCTGGTTTGGAATGACAGAGAAAATCTTTCATGCCATTTGACACGTACCTCACAGCCCAAAACCCCATTAAAAAACTGTCCCAGCACTGCATTGTGCATTCTGGGGGTATTCTGTTCCTGGATGGAAACACTTACCTTCACAGATTTGTCCTACAGCATGATATCCCTCCCGGCATGTGCAATCTTCAAGGGAGGTACTTCCTAGTGGAGAGGTATGATTCTCATCAGGACATGAGATGCAAGTGCTGATTCCACCTGGTGAACCTTCAGGCTTGTACGTTCCTGGTGGACAAGCTTTCAGCAACAGAAAACAGAAGGGAATTCAGGACATTCACCTTTCCCCTAGCATATTTTTTCAGGTGTGTTGCTTTACTCTTTTCACATTATTCATTTATATATCCAGTGTCACTTAGGGCAGGAGCATTCTCCATTTAAAGTACTGCAGAGTTCTTAACAGGTTTGAACTAATGCCTACCAGACTCGGTGGAGTTATCTATAGCGACTGTCTGGGGACTGACATTAAGTCCATGATTAATCATCTTGGAAAGAAGCCCACTCCCAGAAGACACAACAGATTTTCACTGACAAAACCTGTGCAGACCTTATGAAGACATTCTTGATTCAGAAGTGTAAAAAATCAGTTCAGATTTAATCCTTGCTATTCAAAACTACACAGATGTTTAATGCATACAGATTCACAGTAAAAAGCTAATACAAGCCAGCAAATTGCCCTGTCTTTGATTTATGCATTATGGTCATAAGAGATATATGATCTCTTTCCTAGATATGCTAAAATGTGAGAGGCACCAACAGTGAAGGAATTAATCAAAGCAACTACTCCTTGAAGCTTTTGCACTCATTTATATTGCATTTATATTTTTAATTCTGTGCACCTACACATACAAGCTTTAAAAACATTCAGGTGATATTTTCTAAGGCAGAGAAAACACATAGGGAAAAGGCACCTCTCACTAGAGGACTTCAGATGGGTGTGATAGCTCTGAGTCTTATTGCTCTCTGCCTTGAATTCTACTCTTCTGGAAATCACCTGTGTTTCTTTCACAAAACAGGTCAATTAGGGGAGTGACTAATGAACAGCTGCTGCTAAAGTGAAATTTTGACTTGAAACAATGCAAAGACACTTGTGCTGAAAAATGGAACTCCTAATGAAAATTTAAGGAAATATTCTGAGAAGGTTATGCAATAGAAACACTGAAACCCAGCCAAAAAAACTCGCAGTCCATTAACTTAAATGTCAACAAAATGGCCACAGTTTCTCCTTCACACTGCAGGTGAGGCTCTCATATTCTCTCCTCAGTCATTCTATACCATTTGATGTTGCTCTGAATGGTATAATGAACTGTACAACCATAAACACACTCAAGTGACTTCTTCTTTACACAGTTAGGTGTGCCTTGCCTGTGGAGTTGGTTTCTACTATGGAGCTGTATTTCCTGGAGTTCTGACATTCTGGCAGCATCAATCTCTTCTTTGGTAGGTGTAAGACCAACCCAGTCTATTCTGTGACTTAGATGTTAAGATACTCTGCCTCTTGTCTTACTAATGAAAACCTACTGCTTTCTAGACAACTGGGAAAAATTACCAAAAAGCAAAGGCAAAAGAAAATCCATTCTCCTTTTTCCTCACCTGTCATGAGAGACCTAACATTTGTAAGTCAAGTTTTATGGAATATATTCCCCCCAAAATCAGCTAACATGAACAGGTGGCACTTTCAAGAAGGAAGATGACTTTTCGGATACCTTCCAGAGAAAACACTTTCGTTGGTTTTTCAGAAAACTTTGCATGGTTTTTTTGAAGAAAGCAACTGAGTGACTTCCAGTTAAGAGGCAATTTTAGGTGCTGAAACTGGATTTACAAACTTGTATTTTAAATGCACTTTTAAAGAGACCATGACAATGCCTATGCAGTAAGGGATGTAAGTACAAAACAAAGCATTTCAGGAAGAAAATAGGGCAGAAAAATCCAATCAGATTTAGAGATGGGAGTTTTTAATTTTTGTCTCGGGATTTTTGGGAAAGTATTGGGAAAAAAATTCCCTTTTATATAATTCATCTGTTCTTCCCATCCAGGACAATCCTCTTGGATTTTTACTGCTTCTTTCCTTTGTTCAGTGCAGAAATTCCCGTCTTGGACATTACATGTCTCTGAAATATTCCCTCCTGCTTCAGATGATCAGAATATCATAAGCATTACTCTGAAATTTCTGAAATATTTCCATCTGGCACTTTGTGAAGGACTCTGTGCGTCCTTTTTAAAACTGTATCCAGCACAATGTGATGAAGTACATCCAAGAGGAGACAGGAAAGAGTGAAAATTAAGCATCATAGGGGACCTGCTCTATGGCAGAGCTGCCCTCCATATGCCAGTTGAAGTAAATTAGCCTCTTTTTTTTTCCCCTTGTATGGCATATAAAATGACACCTAAACTAGACATTTCATTCCAAAAAATCCCTCCCCATAAACCAACAAACCCCCAACCTAACTTCTCTCTTCCTTTCAACCTCACCTTAAAAAAAGCAGTAGCAATTTTCTTTTTCAGTTTTGAGAACTATGGGATAAAAGTAATCACCCATTCTATGATGTGAGCATTTTAAACAATAAATCCAGTAATTTGCTTAGAGCTTTGAATCTGTCGGCTTTGAGAAAATGACTAATTCTGAAATCACACTTACAATTTTCTCTTTCCAGTCAAGCAGCAGGAGGTAAATAACACTGTTAAAATAGTTATTAATGTCTCCACAGAGAAAAACATGTTTTCCCAAATGTCCTCATTCTTTTTGTATGCTTCAAATGCTTATCACTGCCTTTACAGGAAACTGAACTATATCCTAACTTGGCATTTTATGAGGAGTTTTTCAAGTCTGAATCCCTGCTCATTGATCCCACATATGCCCTAGACATATAGACATATCAAAAATGTGAAACTCCACACATGTTTCCTTCAGAATCTTTGTCAGAAAGCACTGGCTTACAGAGATATTTCCAAGTGTGTGAGATCATGCAGCCTGAGATGTCAAAGAGATGGTTTAAGAATAGAGCATAAGCACGCTGTGCATTTCCATCATTGCCATAACAGTCACAGAGGCTAACTTGGCCACAGCTCGTGTTAAAACCATCCAAAATCAGCTGTGGATAATTAGAGCCCTGGCCATCTGCTCTAGACTGTCCACACTTGACCCAGCTAGACTGCAGACCCATCCCAGCCAGCACTACAGCATGACCCAAGTCTACTCTCAGTGATGGATTCAAAGCTAAGTCAGAGCTTAAGGGGCAAGCACATCTGAAAAGCATGGCTCAATCCATGACTGATCATACAATCAGGAGTCTTCTAGTAACAAGCAGTGCCAAATTTCATTCTAGTCACCTGCATGCATTCATCAACTCTGTACCAGCAAAAAACTGACTACAGGGAAAGATCATATTCTTCGGTGCTAATCTGTAAAAACAATTAAAATTTTTTTCAAGGTTTGCTTCCTCCTACCAGCAATGTCAAGGTGTAAAAAGCCTCAAAACAGTGTGCGAATAAACCACAGAGTAAACAAGCACCAATTTGGCACCGTCAAGAGTGACCAAAGGAGGCAAGAATTTAAAAATGGGAAAACAATTTTAACAGTATCAGCCTTTAAAGAGAGAGGAAACTCATGTGCATATTACATACATGATTTCCTCAACAAAAGATGCAAATTTCTATATGTGAACCATGTTGTTCTCTGCCCAGAAGAAAGGGGAGGAGCAAGGAAGTGCTTTTCGTTTAATGTAATTTTCCTCTTGAGACCAGACTAGTGAACACTGAGCTACACCAGAGGATTACCTCTTTGTTAGAGGATATCTGGAAGCAGGGATTAGCATGCTAACTCAAACAAGCACAAGGTCCAAATTCCCTAAGCACACAGAGATGGCTCATATTGAAGTTGTCATCAACAAACTGCTTTCATAAAATGCTAGATATTAATCAACAATTCACATGCAGATTCTATTGTCTATAGTAATGACAGTGCAATAACTTTCTGACCAGAAATGATAATGAAGTATTACATGGTTGCTTCAGCATGCCTCAAGCATTTTCTGCCTCACATATGTTCTCCTAGGGTATATAACTAACTGAAAAATTGTAAAAAAATTGAGCATGCCTCTTCTGGTTTTGAACATCTCTGGGCTTGATGACATGTTGGGCCACCAATGTGATGGACTTCCTTACTTTTACTTAATTTGCACATAGGAAAAAAAACACTAGAAAAGAAATATGAAAGGGGTTTGCAAGAAATAAAGACCCACAGGGCAGATAAAAAAACATTTTAGTCAACTAACCATACTGACAACATAACTTTATGTCAAGACATTGTTTGAGGCTAAACAATTAACACAGAATGTTAGAAAAGGTCATTAAGAAACTAGAGAACAGGCTTTCAAATTCAGTAGGAATTCTGTTTGGCCTCCCTACAATTATGTAATAACTGATATTTTAATCTTCACACAAGAATTTAATATTGTAAAAATGACAACAAAAACAAGGGTTTATTTCAGAGATTCACCAAACAATTAATATGTATTATCCAGTTTGGCTTTTTTAAAACTACAAATACTAAAGCCATCAGCAAAGTTAAGCCACCTAGAATGGAACCTCCACAATGGCATAAAGACTCCAGTCTGGACAAAAACAGGTGGAGATCATGCGACAAAGGGTTCTTCTACTCTGTGACATGGGATCACAATTCCTCCTCTAAATGTACAAGTACAAATTTTAAGGATAAACATTTCTGCCTTAAAAATGTTAAACTTTCAAAATCCTGGGACAGCAGGCAAACTCAATTTCCTCTCCAACAAGTCTGGTGCTCTAAGTCACTGAAATGGAATTATTCTTCAATTATCCCAGTGTCAAGATAGAGAAGACTCAAACTCCACACATTTCAAAGATTAATTTGAGGGATTTTGTATTTTTCTTCAATGCATAATTTCTCCCACTAACTACCTTTACTAAGTAATCCCTGGCATGAACCATTTTTTCCACACTTTATGTTAATGAAGGATCTGATTAAGGATTATCTTTTGTGGGATATGGCAGGAATCAGCTAGGCAATATCCTGCTCTCTTCCGCATCAGCCTGAGCTCTATTGATACACAACTACTTTGATGACTGTAATCTATAATTCTCATTTTTTCCCCAAAAGTGCAAAGCCTAAATGAAATGACATGTGGATGCAAATCTCCAACAGCCTTTATAACCCAGCCTCCAAACATCTTCAATGAGGAAAGAAAGCCCTTTTCGTCATTTAATCAAGTTGTGTTTATGATACTGAAATTATTTTTATGACATTGATTGGATGGATAGGTACTCAACACATCTGTCCCAGAATCACAATACACCACGAATACCTGTTCTTACTTGGTTGCCTGGTGCCCACTAAAAATGATGGAACCCAGAGGTTACAGGATCTCCAAACACTGGACATGGAGATTTTTAATTGTGCAGACCTTAGACCTGCCACATGCTTCCTTGTATTTCTAGTAATTTCTTGGAAGTTATGTGGAAGATCCACAACCAAAACCTCAAATTAACCCACATTTATGTCCTTGGAGAACAGGAGTCTGAAACTGTGGGTTCTCCCTTGCACTCCTTTACTTCACCTATGATTGCTATACATTGGCAACAGGGGAAAAAAAAAAAAAAAAGAAGTTGTCACTGTGACCTTCATGTGTGTGAAAAAAGTGCTCAGGTAGCTGTATTTGCCATTAATCATGTTTTAAAATTGCCACCATGAATAGGCCTGACTATAAAACTTAGTTATTTTACTAAATGGGAATTAAAACCGTAATAATTAAGGATATATGGAGAAATTCCAGTAGAGTATCATGCTACATCTTTCTGCTTTCACATCTGCATCTCTCAACATGACAAAGGACTGCCCGATCAGATTTGTCTAAGGACCAAGCACACCCTCACCTGGAAGCAGCAGTGTGAAGAAGGGGCTATTATGAATTTCTTTTGACAATAGCCTGCCAAATAAAATGCACTTTACAAGGAGAAGCCATGGTATCATGTAGGAAATAGAGACCCCCTCATTCCACAACAAGCAGTCAAAGACTTCCTGACACCTTTGTACATATTGCTGCAGTAGAAGATGAGTTTGGGATGTCTTGAAGTACTAGAGTACAGTGTTGCCCAAACTTCCTCCTGCCTCCAAAACCCCTTCTGCTGCTGCTGCTGCACACTTACAGTGGGAGTGACCTCTGCAATGGAAGAATGTGAATTACATGAATTACAGGAATAACATGGGAGGCCACAGCTGCATGGAACTCCCCAGCCCTCTGCCATCTCCCTGTGTTTCACAGTGGCATCTCTTGGCTTTTGCTGCAACCATTTTATGAGCCACTCTCAGTTTGGGCCAGCAGGATTACAGACCATCACTGCCTCTACAGTGCATTTTACTGGACCTGCACGTGCAGACCATTAAAGCTTGCTTCTCTAAGACTTTCCATTCAATGGGTCTCTATTGTTGAGATTACTTCCAGAAATTACAGCTTTTGTTGTCACATCTAGGAAGATGGTTTTTCTTAAGATCTTCTATATAGTAGGTTTGTCAGCCTGCCCACACTGTGATTATGAAATGCCTTTGGAAAGGTAAGGAAAAACAAACGTAAACTTCTGGCAGATACAGTAATTCACGTTTCTGCAGTTTGTAACACATATGATACTACCAAAAAAACCCCAATCAAACAACCCCAAAAAGCAAACAAACAAAAAACCCCCAAAGAAACAAAAAGCACTCCCCCCCCCC
>WBMY01002788.1:277721-298011 GCA_013397315.1 Donacobius atricapilla | reverse complement strand
GAACTTTTTTTGTTTTGATTTTTTTTTTTTTGTTTTTTTAGTTTCTGGGTTTTCTTTTTCTGCCACAGTTCAGGTTACAATTCAAGGGAGATAAGTTACATGGTGTGGAGTTAGAAAAAAATATACTGTAGAAACATTGGTACTAATATTAGCTATCATGTCACTTACAATTTTTTAGTTTTGCAATAGAAGACTTACAGAGTTAATACAGAAGGCGAAGAGTTAGTTCCAAAGACTTGATCCAGATCTCACTGATACTAGTGGACATACTCTTATGCCCTTCAACTGGCTTGTCAAAACTATGGATATGGTGAAAACCCACCAGCAGCTTCATGTGCCATTTATTTATGTGAAAAATTTGTACCAAATTGACTAAGAAAATCATATTTTTTTACAATTTTGCAGGCAAAAGCCTGTGGTTAGATGTTAGAACTTTTTTTTTTTTTAATGGAGAGCTCACTGTCTGACTCTAGAGTTTGTTAAAGAGTTTTTCTGATGGACTAAATCTGGATTTAAATTCACTGCCAGAAATGCCCCATCTTCATGAAGTAGGTTGTACAGGTGTAAAACAAACTACTTTGATGTCAGGATTCACTTAAAATAGCAGCAAAGCTACTGTGGGATCATGCAGCATTCATCTCTATCAATCATTCATAAAAAAAACCAAAAACCCAACCAAAAGCCTCTCCTGATATGAAGATTATGCTGGCAATATACTTTTAAATTCTCAAACCAAAGGAATTTATCTCTACTGTGTGCTACATTTCAAAAAATCTTGCAGCACTCAATTAAGTTTTTCTCTCAGCCTTGCTTTGCTTCCTATAGCAACAAGTAGAAGAACCTCTACCTAATTTCCAGAAGCAAAGCATGCAATACTGGGCTTCAGAGGACCAATTTTTAAGAAAGTAGATTTAAATGTAAAAAATCTGGAGTAGCATGTCTGCATGCCTCTGAATGTATTTATTTTGCACACAAAACACTTGTAAAAGCCATTTTCTTCTGTCTTCATGAAAACAATAATTATTAATGTTTCAAGACTTAAAAATACTTTAACAAATATAATTAACCTATTAAACTTCCATAGCCGTGTCAATAGTATTTGTTTTCTGTGTCCACCTTTCTCATCCCCTTGTCTTCCAGTACTCTCAGCAGAAAACCACTGGAAACCTGATATACATTTTTTGTGTATTCACCCATCATGATGTTATGCTACTCTCATTAGAAAAACACAAATTTACATTTCTTTAGTATTTAACCATCACGATGTTTCCTGAAACTCTTACTCATAAAGAGTCACAAGACTTACAAGAAACAGAAAAATTGCACAGAATGGCAGCAAGGAATATTTTTGCCAGTATTAATTAGGCATCAATTCACGATTACTTAGTTACAAGCATTTTGCATCCTTCCTCTTGGTTTAGCTCACTCCTCCTTACATGACAGTCAGTAATTTTGACAAGCATATTCACAATAGAACCTCTGTGAATTATCACAGATCAAAAGTCACTCTGTAACAAAAATAAGACTGAATTGCAAATAATAAAGTATACAAACATATCTTGTCCCCCCCATAGGGTTACAGAAATAGGATCATGATTGAAGATCTGTTCAGTAAAAGGGGTGAATGACAGGCTGACAGATGTACACAGAGAAAGGTCTCTCCAGTAAGGCTTTCTGTCTCTTCAGCAGGTGAGTCTAACTCCTAAGTCTTTCCAAACTGTTCAGGTTCTGAAAGCATTTCATTATTGCTTCATTACATACATCCCAACTTCCTTGCACAGCTGCATTTGAAATCATCTGATGTAAAACTTTTGTTTGCTTTCTTGTTTTGGTATATCAAGATCTACAGGGTTAGGTGAACAACAAACCACACTAGCAGATACTTGACACTTTCTTCAAAGAAATGCCCCTTTTTTCAATTCGTCAGTTTTCAATGGCTGGGGGTGTTACAAGGAGCCCTCTTTTAGTGACAGCTGAGTTAGAAATGAAGAGTATTTTTCTGATTTAGAAATTAAAAGCAAAGGAGGAGGGTATTGGTTTGGCATGAATGGTAAAAAAACCCATCGGTGATCTGCTATGGAACTGACAGCCAGGTTGGCAAATCAGGTACAAGTGTACATCCCTGGGACACATGGATTAAATACAGGAATCTTGGGAAAATTCTCCCTCTTGCTGCGGTCGCCATGAGGTAATGTCGCGGCTGGGCCGGNGATTTCCTGGATTCAAGCAAGGGTGTCTGATTTTTACTGAGTGGATATTTGAATTAGAAACTATAATATTTGAATTTAGTGAATGGATGTTGAATTAGAAACTGATGCAGTGATCCTATGAGATGTCTTGAAGCCTTGGTACCAGTGAAGAATGAGAAGTCCTTTGTTGTGGAGCTGTGCATCTTTAAAAGGTGAAACCCCACGTGTAAGCCCACTGCCCATATGCAGCCATAGGAAAGGCTACATTCGGGAAACTCACAAATACAGATTGTCAGGCAGGCTGCGTTTGTGGGAGCTGGAAGCCACAAACAGACTGTGTCTCTTGTGAAAAGTTACCAGAAGAATCAGGAGGGACTTGTCTCCCCCAAAAGACTGAATGAAAGACTACTTTAGAAGTGGTACTGACTTAAGAGTTCTGATGTTCTGTCTCTTTACATTGTTTCGTAGAAAAGTAATTGTTGCTAAGGAGAGGGGGTGTCTTTAAAAACATTTCATGGGAGGGGTTTTTGTTTGCCTTTTAGTGTATGTTAATAAATCTAACTGTTTCTATTTTTAAGTTGAGCCTGTTTTGCCTTTCTTCTAATCCTATTCCATAGTAAAAAGACAGATCCCCACACTACATTTCACAAAACAAATTCGGCGAATGTGAAACCACTACAAGGAGAGAGGAATCAAAACAAACTCCCATCCACTTTTAAAATGCAGACTCAATGAATGAAAGCATAAAATAGCACTGCTTTGTGAGACAGCAAGAAGCTAAGTTCTAAGGGCTTGAAAAACTGCAGCTCCGTGAACTAATTCAAACCTTCAGATTCAACAGGCAAATTTAGCCTGAGATCTTAGTATGCTTGAAGACATTTTCTACACTCTTTTTCACCCTCCCTTTCTTGCTTTTTTTTCCCTCCCTGAGTACTCTCAACCACTGTTGGTGGTTCTCCTCCAATCCATGGCAGACACCTGCTGAAGAGTATAGCATATGTTGTTATATGTGTTGTTAACTCTGGAAGCCTTGGGACTTGGAGGAATCTCAAAAACTTAATGAACACTTCCAAGTACCATCTGCCAAGTTCCAAGATGGTTGGCAAACTTCATTTAGTCAGTAATTCCTCCAGGGTAGCTAAATAAATACCTTCCATAGAGAAATACTGTGCAAGACTGATTCAGCTTCCGCGGAGTGGAAGCTGCTATCAAAAAGAAGGGAGGAAGGAGACAGCATGGCAGGAGAAATATTTACTTCCCTTTGACTAGAGGATTGGACTCACCACTGGAATTAAAGTTCTTCCTGTGTGACTAAAGAAAGAACTGCTAGTGGTATATTAAATTCAAAAGTCTTTTTCTAACTAGAAAGATATCCAGTTTATAAATATCAGGTTTGGTTTTGCATTCTCAACAGGAACAATCCCAAAAATCCCATGGAAAAAATGTTTAGATGAATATTAGGTCCACAGTCCAAGAAACCACAAAATGCAAATCTTCCCTGCCTTGCTGGACCCACATGTCCTCAATTTAAAGCCTTTTCTGTAACGTATTCTGAATTAATATTTGTAAAAAAAGAAGGAAAAAAAAGTGAAGTTTTCACATGTTTCCATGTTCCATTTGAAAGGCTCTTTAGAAATCTAATCCATGTGGTGTTTTGAAGCCAAGACTGTTGCCCTAGTAGCTATGCATATGATTACTGATATGTTGCATATTCCTAAATAAAAGCCTAAGCAAGCTATTAAATATTCATGCAGACGGTGGAATTCAATAATTATACCCAAGCAGTGAGCTAAATATAAACAAAAGAATGAAAAACCAGCCTAGGTTACAAGGAATTAAGTTATTTGTTCTGTCCTGTGAGCTGCACATTATCTTTATGGATACCATGTACTGCAAAAAACAGGGTCTATATGTCAGGCAAAAGAAACCAGTGGTTGTAAGACAACAGTTTCCTAACCTCCCCAATAACTGTGGCTGTGCTTTCAAGTAAGTGATGAGGTGAATATGATGGGTACTATATTTAGTTGCATCATCTTGAACCTAGAAGATCATCCAACCCAAAAGACCACTTTAAACAGAACTTTCCAAGGAGAATCTTACTGAAAAAAAACTGCGAAAATGTCATGTCAAAGACATATATTCTAATCTTGTAAGAGAGGAAAGAAGATACAAGTGGAGATCTGAATATTTTTTTACTCTCCTATGAAAGGTGCAGTTGATTTAAACAACTCACCTTTTATTGATGGAATGGAAGGAAGAGTCCTAATGAAAAATCTCAAGATTTATTTTTGCTGCCTTCTGTGTTTTTCTTTGGTTGTCTCTAGTTTGAACCTCAACATTTGTAATCAAGGAAAAGAAGGAGAAGAAAAAGTGTAGAGTTACCAAAGAGGAAGCATTTATGTTCTCTACAATACTTGGGAACTGGTTACAATCCTGCCTCTGTTTTTCCTCTCACTCTCTTCCTTTGCCACAATCGGCACAGATATCTCTGGCCACATGAAGCTCCCAGGGTGGGCCAAGAAACTTTGTCTGGTTTGCTTTTTAAAGTGGAGAACAGTCAGTCTGCTCTTCCTTTAGTGGCACATCATCAACAATACTACAAAGAACGGGAATGGAACACAATTTCTGCTTTTCAGCATAGAGCACGTGACTCCTATTTTATTTTACATAAGATTTCTAGAGTGTTTTCTGGTAATTATGGAAGTCAAAAACTGTAAGGATTTTTACATGTTATTCTGATGCCCCACATTTAAAACCATAAACAACAGTAAGGTGGTATAATGAAAATAATCACACAAAATAAGCACAATAGCAAAAGTAACAGATACTACACAGAAAAGCAATTGCCCTCAATTTAAATTCTTTTTTAGAAGTCTTACTGTATTAGGGAAACATAGGCTAGAGGAGTATCTTCAAGTTTTGTCAAAAAACCGGCTAAAAGTAGTTAAAATTAAATTTTAAATTAAAATTGAAGTCCTGTCACTGTAAATTTGCCACAAATCCTTCTGCATGCTATAGAGTGAGGAAAAGTTAAGATTCATTCTTAAGATTCCTTATGCTTTACAAGTCCACAGCTATGCTCAGATGTGAAATGTTAAAAAAAGGCTGGGATCCTTTTCAGAATAAAAGATTTCAAAATAGGCTGTTTTTCCTTTAAAGAACACATATTGTCTTTTATTAATTTTTTTTTCTGTCTGTCTTGGAAAATACAGACAGAACTGAACATACATAAAGAAAAGGTTTGAGTTACACAGGTCAAATTCTTCCTACAATATGTTTATGCAACTTCAATTACTATCACATACACAGCAGATGGCTGCAATTATCAGCTTACTTGCAATGCATCTAATACCAGACCCTTCTACAAACTTATTTCAGAAGCACCTACCAAGGAAGCAGAAATGAAACTTTTATCGGCAGCTGCAAAGTGCCCATTTCAAGAAACCTGACTTTTACCATTTTTGGTGGCACTTGAAAGGTATGATTATCCTGTCAAAGGACCCTTTCATGAAGAAAGAGCAACTTGAAAATGATGGTCCTGCTCTCTTTAGGAATAGCTCAAAACAATATTTAATGACACAAACTACTGATGAAGGTAAAAATGCTGTATGTATTTTGTTCAACATCTTACTATGGCACTCAAGGTGAAGGAAGATTACTTTGTGACAAAAGAAAAAAATGATGAAAATGTGGTTTTGTCTTAAATAAATTAATATTAGAACTGAAAATAAGCAAAATGAAATAGCATATCTGTTTAGAGCTAACTGAGCACACAAGGGATCTGCAATCACTTACATAAAATATGATTCTGATCCCATGTGCCAATGCTGATATTGATTCCTAGCTGCATTCCTCTATTCATGTTGTACTCAAAACTCAATTAATTCCTGCTTACATACTTAAAAAAGGAAAGGTGTTCCAGAGGCATAAGGTGAATTACAATGTGATAATTGGCAGGAAGTGTAATATAACTTTACTGATCAACTTCTGTAAAGATGTGTAAACTGTCATTATTTTAACCATACTTCGAATGCATTTGAGTAAAACCATTTGTCAAAATGTAGTAACAAAACCAGTATTAGCAAAATGTCATGGCGACTCATCTCTGCTTAGTGACTCAACTGTAACTAGAAGTCATCATGGAGAATTAAAACACATTTACAAGACTGTAAGTTTCACCCAGAATTCATCCCACAAAGATCCAGATAAAAAGCTCCTCTCTGAACAGGAGAGTTTATGAAAGTTCAAAAAGTGATTAGCAAAACTCGTAAGGGAAAAATATACTATAAGAACTTGAAAGTAAAGTATTACCTCAGACTTGGTAAACTCATAGTCACAAATTTCAGGTATGCTGTTTTAGGAAAGCTTTACTTTGTCAGAACATTTGCCCTATTCTTACCCTTTTCCTGTACATCTCTTCGAGCTATTGCTGAAGACAAGGGATGAAGTGCATTTGACTGCTAGAGCTATACTATGTCTTCAGCCAGAGAGTTTTTCAGCACCCTTGGATGCATTCTGATTCAGGTTCATAGCCATAATCCCAAACAGATCTTTTAGCTCTCAGATAGATTAGCCGTGTATTCAGAGCATACAGAGAAACCCATATACCGAGACATGAGACTTACCTGTACACTCATGTTGTAGTCCTTTCCCATAGTATCCTTTTTCACATATACACTCGAACTGGCCAGTGTGAGTGCCACATTTACAGCTTGCCATGATGTCACAGCAGTTTTCGTTTGCCTCGCAGAGATAAGAACAATGCGATATATCTTCCTGGATATAGCTGCCAGAGGGCAGGTCTGAAATAGGACCAATTTATTAACAAAGAATTTAAACAAATCTAACCCACAGACTCACGTTATACCATTAGTACAACCTAGGCTCCAGTTCTAAGTAGCAGAGATGGCAGTGTGAAGCAGAGCCTTGCAATGATCAAAATGCGAAAGACTGGTGTCCTTTTTCTGGAAAATGGCTCACTGAAATGCACTCAGATTTTCTCTTCATTTGAGTTTATCACTCCCAACAGAAGCTGTTGAGACAGCTTTTCCCAGCTTTGGTGGATGCCATATTTGGCATCAGAAGAACATTTGGTCATAGCATGTAAAACCATTTGGTCATATTATAAAACAAAAATCTTTGGCACATTGACATAGACCAATCCAACCATAACTGGAACAAACAAGCTGGCAACAAAGTACCAGAAAACCTTATTTTACACTGTTATTTTAAAGCAGGTTTTTAAAAATTATAGCAAATAAATTCAGATGGCTTGTCTGATACCTGTTCTAAGCCTCAATCAAGCAGTATTGTCAAACAAATGTTTAAACATGTGTTCTCACCTGCTTGTCTAAACCCACCCTATTTTTTGAAAAGAACTTTTATTCGAGGATATAGCAGATTAAAAGAGTCCAAACTCTCTACATCTTTCTCTTTCCAGTTTTACTGCATGAATGAGGTCATAAACACCAATTGTATTGACTCTTACACAGAGTGATCTAGATTGGTTCTGAACAGGCTGTTGTTGCTGTGGGAGAAACCATAAAGGTATTAAGCCTAGTTCTAAGATGTACATAACACTAGGTGCCTCTTGTACCTGACTACAAGGTTCATCCATTCAAGCACAAGATTCACTGGGTCAAGAGCACAACCTGTTCTTCATAGACAAAATGAAGAGCTAAGTGGATGTGTGTATGTGTACACATCAATGAGGAGAATTCTGCTCACATCTTGTTGGTAATGAGTTAAGCCAAATAAAGTTATCCTTTAAACTGAGGAACAAACACCTCTGCTATGAGAAAAACGTATGAGAAAAAAAAGGGAAGCAAAACTACATGAAGTGTAAATGCAAGACAGTACTGGAGATCTTTCTATTCAGACCTCTTTTCTCCCTGTAGATTTCTGAAGTTAGGACATTAATACCTTCATGAAGAGCTCTGCGTGCCAGAGCTTCAAACTCAGTAAAACTGTGAAGAAGATAACAGTGATCTTCTTTTGGGTGGGATGCCATATCATTCAGTTCTCGGATATTCCCTTGCCATATCCCAAAGGTGAAGATCTCCACTCCAAGTTCACGCAAGGATGCTGCAATGGGTCTTGGGTCTCCCCCATTGGAATAGCCATCAGTAATGAGAAATATCACTTTTGTAGCATTTCCACGGGCGTGCCGTAGTATTTGCTGGAAGAGAAAATGTAATTGCACACCTCAGCCAAGGGTTAACAGTGGTTGATTGGTACACTACTTCCTCCATTATATGACTCCTTTTATTGGAATTATACAGCTAATAAGGCCCTTGCAAGGTCACCCACTATAACAAAGGTCAAACATCATAATGTAAAGCCTGTGGTTGAAAAGGCCAACCACAGAGTCATGCTTTAGGTGGTCACAGTTGACACAACCACAGAAATCATGACACTATAAGAAATAAGACACTTTTCATGCTGATTGATTAAGTCACCCATGCATCAGATTCAGCAATGATTCTGACCAGAGCTTAAGTGACTTTGTTCAGACTGAAGTTTAAATAGGTACTACAAACATTGAAAATCTAGTGCAAGACCCAAAATACAATCTAACATATTTTAATGCAATATTATGTTTTGATCCACTAAACTATAAACCCTACTGCTGATTTATTGTAAGGTTTCTCCTAACAGGTATTTATACTGTTGGTTATTTTAAACTCAGCATAAAATTCCCCATTTGTCCCTGTTGGATGATGCTTTCCTCCCTTACAACGGTTTGCTAAGATCACTTTAGATTGCCCATTGTAGCTCAAAAACACCTGTGGTCTCTTCTACCCTGCTGCTTGCTCTTCCTAATAATTCACACAAAGCATTTGTGACACTGCTCAGTACTGCCTGAGTGAAAACATGCCTCACAGATTCCTGCCCATTTCAGCCTTCTATTTTGACAATGCACTTGTGCTAATTACTCTCCAAGGACTTTCAGTTTTTGGGTGACAGGCAGAGCACTAGCAAAAATGTGATGTCAATGTGCCATGGTGAGTGTGAGTAAATAAGGGACGACTACCAACTTCCAAATTGTGGGCAGGTGCTGTCCACAACCGTAAAGCAGGGGATTGTGAAGATATATTTTATCCACCCTCTGGGAACTTATGTAGAAAGAATCAGATGCAGATGACTATGTTTATTTCAATAATAGATCGTACCATGCTACAATTAATGAAAAAGACCACATTTAATAGACCTTTGAATCACACTCCAAAAGACAGGCCACTGTATGACAAGTAGGTATATGTGATTAAGACACTCTTAACAAGCACAAATTCCAAAACCAGAGATCAACCAAGCTGAGCAGTTTCATTACAAAATCTTTATGAAAGTCTTATGAAGTAAAATCATCTGGCTTTCAGCTCCAAAAGCATACTAGCTAGGCCAGGCTAAATAACCTTCAGAGTTCTTATATCCCATCTTGTAAGCCAGGCCACATTTTAGGACAACTGGATTTTGATTTGTCTGTTCATTGATTTCAGGTAGATACTATGCAAAAACAAGCACACACACCACAAATCAAAGCACATACCATTGTCACTGTGGTCTGAGAGACTGCCAAGCAATGTTCTGCTGTTGGGCTTGATTTTATTACTACTTGTTTGCAAAACCCAAAGGGAGGGAAACCAAATTCTCTTGCTGACAAAAATATCCTTCACAAATCAAACTTAGTGTTCTTCACATTGCTTAAGTCATAAGTGGAAAACCAGAATTAAATGGGAAAACAGAATGAAATGGGAAACTAGAATGAAAAGAATCAGGAACAAAAAGACAAGACAAAGGGCAACATGAAGACAAACAGTAGGAAAAATGTACAAATGCCTAATTTCAAAGTGCATTCTGAAACTGATGCTCTAAAACAAGTGGCTGCAGGCAGAGATGGCAGTGTTATTATTTATAATTAACATGTATCATTAACATATTTAGCATTAACTGTGCTATTTTAAAACAGAATACAAGCAACTTAAACTTCTATCCAACTTTTACAGTATTCAGGCTGATATTCAGGATGTTTGTCTAATGGTATTTCAGAAAAAAATGGCCCTCTTTTTTGAAAAACAAGACAAGGAAAACATATGTTCCATCTGTACACACTTAGTTTTGGCAACTGTATCATATATGAGCTTTGAAAAAAAAACCTTCCATCTCCAAATCACATAATAAAGGTGAAAAAATATACTCCAAATAAATGCAAATTGTGAAATGTGCGTAACTGAGGAAGAAACCACTACTTACACAGGGTTAAGAGGCATAATGGAAATTGTCAGTGGAATTCTCTAAAGATACCAGCTACACATATTCACATAGATTGCTCTAGCAGAATATGATTTCCACTCATGATTGTGTTATAACATGTACAGAAGAGGGGAAAAAAGCTTAATTTTGGAAGGATGGCAATTTCTGTAGTATCCTTCAGCACTGTTTCCCCCGGTGCATAACAGAAAACTTCACACAGTTTGCAGATGAAGGTAGTGGACATCATTACACATTGTCCTGGTGCTTCAGCAGTTAATGCTCATAATCAGCAGCAATCAAACTTCCATGTTATCCCTAAACACAGAGACATGTCTGCATGGCCCGTGAACAAATGACTTTGGGCCCCAGTAGTCTAGACAGGACTACAGATATCTCAGGACTATCTAATTCTGACTAGCAAATAAGCAGGGATTTTTGTTTTACATAATTAGACTACAAATGCCCTCTGAAACTCGTGAAACACAAACCCTCCACAATTTTCCATGTAATCAAGAAAGTTCTTGGTCCCATGAAAAATTGCTTAGCAACACCTTTTAGAAATGTGGGTTTGAATAAGTAGAAAGCATCAGTAAAAGACCATTTTGAGGGGAAAATTACTGTTTTTGAGGGCAAAACATGCCTTGGCTACATGACCCTCAGATGAGGCAAGAGCCAACATCTTTTCTGTCCTCTGCATCACAAAGGGCAAACACCTCTTCAAAATAGCACTTCTGTCACACAGACATGAGCTGAGCCAACAGGTAAGAGAGCATCAAGCTGTTTTCCTGCTATCCAGAAGACTTAAATATTCAGGCACCAGGGAATCTGAGTAGAGAAACAGACAAACAGACAAGATTGCTACATATTGCCCCTAGAAATCAAACAAAACAAAGCAACTGACCAGCTTGGCCCTCATATCTTGCAGCTGTAACTCTAGACATAGAATCCCTGCTGTATAAAAACAGAGGAAAACAACAAGGGAGGGAAAGAAATATTCAGCATGGAGGGGGGGGGAGGGGAAGAGACAAAAGTAATTTTGAAATAATTTGTTTATATCTGTTGGTCCACTTAGCATTTTGTTTCTTTTTGTGAGGACAAGAGGACAGGCCACCATCCTGTCAAAGCTGCTGACTATCCAAGTATCAGTCTCCATCACTCTTCTCTGCAGTATTTGTGCAGCATTTCACATAATTTTTTTCTCTAACCCTGACTTACTTCCCTCTTTTCTGAGAAACCTCTCTCTCCTTCCCTCTCCAGAAAGCTGTTTTGAAAGCTGTCTTTCAGAAAGTTCATATATTTTAAAATGTTTGTTCAACCCCTAAACTTGTTCAACCCCTAAACTTTTAAGTACACACAGAGCTTGTTCATCAGCCCCTGGCAACTTCATGGACTGTATCTACATGAAGATTACTTTTTTTCATGAAAAGGCTTGGCAGTCCCTTCAAAAATGTCATGTTCTTCAATAAATACAGTCTAAAAGCCCTCTAAATGGCACTAGCAAGTTTAAAAGATCCTGAGAACCTGTTTCTTTGACATGAATATCCACATCTGCTTCTGATCTTACCATCAAATGAAACTGAGCACCAGCCATAACTCAAAATACAGGGCTGAATGGCCTCTTAAATTGAGAATTTAGCCCATTTGGTCACTACAATAAATTAACAGGGGTAAGTACAAGTCAAACAAAGCAACTAGTGATTTTGATGATTGAATAGAAATTCATGAGGCCACTGCAAATACCTAGTCTTTAACCATTTCAGTAACTATTTTCTTGTCTTCACTTCCTTCAGAGGACTAGCAGATCAGTCAGTTTCAGTGACCCTTCCAAATTTTAAAACATTCTTTTCACATTAGCAAAAAGTTATTACCATCTGTATTGTGTTCAGCCAGTGACTGTTTAGTGAGTACAAATATCTGGCATTCTAACCAATATTTTGTGCCAATAAAAATCCTTAGAATTAAAAAATGAAGTCTTGTGCAACAAAAGAGTTTTCATACAAAATCCTCCTCTAGATATTCACTACTGTAATGGAAAACTAAATCCTATCAGTACAGTCACAGAAACAGCTAAATTCTAACTTCTGCATTTTTAACATTAACATGGAGTTTCAATACAGAATTAGGAGATGAGAAGTATCAAACGGCAAAGACTTCTTCAGTCACTTGACAGCCACAGAAATGATGTTGTCAAAGGTTCTTTGTTACTGTCTCAACTACATCCTCTGTATGCATGTAATCCATAAACATATTATCTTGGGCCTGATTCTTGTCCTTCCTCTCTCTTTTGATTTTAAAGAAGATTCTGACCATACAGAATTGAATACTAATATATCTATCTAGAGGGAGACATGGGTTACCCTCTCTCACTTTACACACCAAGCCTCCAAAAACATCATTACAGCCCTTGGAAAAGCCTTCCTTAGAATGCTTAAGTTGGAGCAAAGGCCTCAAAATAACATTATCCAACATTCACCTTGTAGGAAAAACACTACCTTTAAGGGCTACAAAACAAATGTTATTTCTTATAGATCGGCATGAACCACCATCTTTGCATCTCAGAAACAAACTAGAAAGCTTTCCACTGGAGAGCCATTTAGCTCTGTTACCCCAGAAGATCACTTGCACTGGATTTCTTTTCACTTTAGGAATGACATAAAACATACACACCAGGGCATGAGTTCTGAATAGAATGAAATGATTTTTTTCCTAGACAATCACTTATTCAATATAAAAGAAATAATTTCCATTTTCTAATACTATAGAATTCACTATCTACAATGTAACATACTCATTATTCAGCTTATATTAAAAATGAAAAAATGTTAGTTTATTACAAAAAACACGGCATAGATTTGGTCCATACATTCATAAGAATATTAAATATTAAAACAATACATCCTAATTTATCATAGGTGGCTTCAGAAGCAGATCAGCATTTTATTCAGAAAGGAAAATGGCAATGCTAAATCTCTTCTCAAAGCTCAACTTCTGTTCCAAGAAGTATCTTTGCCTTCACCTTTCCCACAGGTAAAAATGTCCAAATCTGACAGGA
This sequence comes from Donacobius atricapilla, assembly GCA_013397315.1. Lineage (NCBI taxonomy): Eukaryota > Metazoa > Chordata > Aves > Passeriformes > Mimidae > Donacobius > Donacobius atricapilla. Next base: position 284,520 of record WBMY01002788.1, on the reverse strand, counting down.
GATTTTACATTAATAAATATTCTATAAAGAAAAAAATAACCAGTACTGTGATCAAATATAGCTTTTGGTGAAGCTGAGACATCTTATTACTGAATCCAGAGCACTCCTGAGGAACCTGGTCATCTCACAAGAGTAATGCAAAGCCAGGGGGTGACAAATACAGCTCCCCATCATCAGGAAACTGTTGCCAGGTGAAGAATTGTTTGCAACTGGTAGGTTAATGCAATGCTTATTCTTCAAAAACCACTGGCCTATGGAACCACACAATGCTAATTCTGTAGAAGAAGATCTGGAAAGCAACCAGCCCAAATGCGCAAACTTTAACCAGTTCACCCGGTAGTCAGGTCTGACTTTGGGATAGCTGACCACCAGGGATCACCAGTCTTCCAGGACAGAAAGCATGCACAGAGGGAAGGGAATGTAAGTTAATGACTTTGGGAAAATGATTATCATAGATCTGATTTTTCTGGGAAAACCTATGAATATGTACATAAAATATCTAGTATCTAAACAGGAGCTTTTTCTGCTCTCCGCATACAAGATATTTTGGAAGAGATATCCCTTCATGCATCCAACCAAATAAAGAATGCCTGCTTCTTAATGTTACATTGGTGCTGTTTTATTTTACTAATTTTTGGTAACAATACAAGTGTTATTCCTATGAATAAAAGACCTGGCTACACCTCCTGAGCTCCCTCTCTACAACAGCAAAGGTCTGATTTCACCGTGTTTTCTTTCAGTCACTGTACATTGCTATTTTCACTGCTCCAATCAAATGAACCTTATCCCTCTCAAGGTTTCACAAAATGAACTAAGAGATATTCCACAGTTAGAGGTTTTGGCTTCCAACCTTTCCCTCTCTTTTCCGCATTGCTACACAGGCTCTAGAGAATGAGCTGTTACCTATCTAGGAGAAATTAACTAATATTAAAACTTCCTTGGATATTCTCTTAGCAAGAAATGCATTCTTAATTCAGAGAAAAGATGTATCTACAGAAACAATCTGGATATTTAAAATATTTAAATAGATCTTTCAGTAACTGGCAGGCATGACCTGAGTAAATCTCACAACTGTGCAGACAGCCCCACAATATAGATGAAAGAACACAGGTGAAAAAGCCAGGCATGCTTAGGGCCAGGAAATGTACTGATATGACATCTGAGAAAAGACTGACAGATCTGACAATGTTCAGATGGCAGAAAGGAAGATTTAAGGTCCTCTTACCATGCATAGACATAAATACTTAACGAGGGGGGGAGTAAAGAAGATGTGTATAGAATCTTCTAATTGGTAGCATGAGGTAAGAAGCACATATTTAAATACCAACATTCCACTTAAAGAGAGGAAGCAACATTTCTGCTGGAAGAGTGATCAACTATTGAAACATGTTGCCCAGAAAGTCTGTGGGTTCTCCATCCCTGGATATATTCAAACACCAACTTAAACACCAACTTAGACACAGTCCTGAGCAACAAGAAAAAAAGCCCAAACAACCTGAAATCACCACTGGGTTTACAATGACAGGAGCTATTACACAGAATTTTGACTCACACAGTTGTCTTAGCACTGTTGGCTCTGGTGATCTGAAATTGTGTGGCTTGCAGTTTTGAGCTCTGAGCTAGAAAGAACAGAATGCACCTAGTTTCCAGGAAACAACTAACATGCTTATCCTTCATCCTCTATAATTTTGAAGGTCTTCTAAACAGGACATTAAAAAACAGGGCATGTTATGTACAAAGACGATTTCTGAGTTCTTGTGCTATATAACCCTTTAAACAGTTTGTCAAGACTGCAAAGTTGCTGAAGGCCTTTAAATGCTACCATCTTGCATGTATATTCAAAATATCATTTGCTAATAGATCTCAGTTTGATTCGAAAAATGAAAAATCTTAGTTTTCTTTGTCTATAAGCAGTTTCCACCATTAAGGTAACAAAAATGTTATTTGATTTCTTTAGTAATGTGCTGGTCGTCTGCTAATCATAAAAATAGGGTCTCAAAAATATTTTACTAAATATGTAACTGATTTTCATGTATTTTCAGATCAAGCATTCACATCACTATTGACTAGTACATCTGCCAAATATATGTTTCCTTTGTGTTTACTTTAAACACTTATTACTTAAAATAAACAGGGAAAAGTAAGAAAAGATGAACTGAATAAGAATTCCAAAAGGACAAACACAATTCATGACCTGGCCCATCTACTCCCAGCTGTCACTACTCAATTATCATCTGAATTTTTTTTTTTCCCTCCGGAACTGCTAGAATTGAGCAACACTAACATGAAGTTATCACTGATAAGAGATATCCCAGACCAACTGGGTGTGGGGGAGTGTTTGGGAGAGAAATCCATCTCTGCTTAACAGTTCATACTGCGTATGCTTAGCAGAGCACCACGATTCTGAACGTCAAAGTTCTTTACAGACTGCTGCTTACATTCAAGGAGGCTTTTCATCTTCCTGGTTGAGGTTGCCAGTCAGACCTAGAACCCGACTCATAAATTCCAGTAACACGTGGAATTGGGGACAAAGGGTAAAATATACATCACAGAACATGCAAAATAAACATTCAGAAGTTTAATACTGAGGCTTATGTCAGGAACTACTGCTAAATATGATGTTATTTTGCTGTAAAGGCCTCCCATAAGCCTAGGAAATTAATGAAAAATAAACCAACTTATTATGTCCTGTTTTCAAAATTTTAGTGCTGGGTATTTATTTCTTCTCTCAGAACAAATCACTCAGCAGCTTTTCTGGTTTGTGTTTGTGTCTCTGAAGCAAAGCACACGCTACGACTGATTTCTCTGTGAGGGTCATAACTTTCAAGGATCAGAAGGGGTTTATTTTCAGACCCTTGCAAAAAAGGCTCTGAGATGGCAACAAAAACCAGTTTTCTTATGAAAAGGCATCTTTACTCCTAAAACATTTAGGATGATATCATTCAGATATCATAGTGGTGAAAGATTTCATTCATCATATTGTTGGTTCAAGTATTACATCCATGAGATTTGTTTTATTTTGTGCATCAATATCTATACCAGATTTCCAAATTAAACTTCTGATTAGACCAAAATAGCAGACACAATTTGCAAGCACAAGCAGAAGAATTCCAAAGAAAAGGCTTTCAACTACAGAAAATAATAATCCTGATTAGGCAGCCGCAGATATTATGCTAAACAGAGCACTTTTTGCCTGTCCCAGCCAAACGGTCAGAGAAAAAATAGCTACTTAATAACTTCTAAAGGTAGGTATATTTCAGGCTTGATCTAATGGTAATGAACAATGTGCAGATGTGTATCTTACCTCTGAGCCTGCCTTATTAATCTTATGAACAAATCCCAGGCAAGGCTGGAGTATGCAGGACCAGTACTCTTCACAAACACCACACTGATTAAAACTGGAGATTTAGAGCTGACAACAGTGATGGCTGACAGGAACACTGCTTTCAGTTTGGTAATCCCTAACCACCAGCTCTGCAATTGCAAAGGTGGCCACAGAGGTAAACCAGATTGACTTTGGTCTTTGTTCCACCATATCTTTAACACAGACTTCCAAGGCCATGTCAAAACTCAGAGGCCCAATGCTGTCAGCAAGTCAGTTAGCTCTAGTTGACCTAAGGCATCATCAGATATTTAGAGCACGATGCCAAAGATAACCTAGAATCTGCTGCTCTCTCATTATTAGCTGCAGATTTTGCAGAGATCATAAAATACACAAACACATACTTGATATCCAGACAACACACATGATTATGAACATTGATCTTCTCAGTGAGAGAGCACTGATTTTTTTCAATTTAAAAAAAATTAACCAAGTACATGGTAAGAAAAGATTTTCAGCTATTTTAGCTTCAATAAACTTTTCATTTTAATTTGCAAATGAGATTTTGAATCCAAAAATGCACTGAAAATAAAAGCTAATTTTCTCATTTTAGTGGGTAACAATGATGCATGTTGTACTTTTATGCTTTTTCATACAGCAGAAACAAAGCTACTGTGACTTATTTGAACAAACATTAAATAAGCATTAGAACTGTACATCCGAAACTGACTGGTGCTTAAATTCTTTTGAGGGACATTGTTTTAATATTTATTAATTTTAACACAGGAATTTGACATGCTGGTTGGACATTCATTGTGCTTGCTCTAGATCACATTAGATACAAACACCAGATTTCAAAGACCAGACACTCAGAAAATGTGTAACCTTATTCTGTAAGTGACAACCCTTCCACTTGCATATACTTATACCTATACTGAATTCAATTGAGGGAAGATGAATTATAAAAATGAAAAGATGAACTTTCAATGCAACAATTATTTTTATAACACTGAAGAAGTCCCAAAGGCTCCCTCAGCTACTGCTTTGCCAGATTTTTTACAACAATTGACCAAAGGCTGTCTGAGTACTATCTCTGACTTCTGCTCAGTAGTAGTGCCCATCTCTAACTTCCACTTCAATTATGATGAGAAATCGTTCCCATTTTATTTCCACTGAAAGACAGAAATAAGACTATCTTCTTCTTAGAAGATATAATTTTATTTACACATTGCCACATTGAGTAGTTTAAATAATTTTTATTTTAATCTTTTTTTTTAGACCACCAAAACCAATGCAGCTTCAGGATGTTTAAACTGTCCATCAATAAAGACAGCACATCAAGGCTGGCATATATGTAACTGTGACTCTCAGCTGCTAAAAACAAGAACCCATTAAACTTCCATCCTTGCATGATGACCCCTCAAAACCCATGTGGTAACAAATGCACATTCCTCCCATGAGGCTTAATGGGTGCTGTTAGCAGTGGTTATCTCTCAGGATCAGAAGCTCCAATGCTACAGGTCTCTCAACACTTTTTCACCACTGAGGTCTTGGCTTTAGATGCATTCCTTAAGCACCACGAGCAACACTTGCTCAGACCTGTTTATATTTTCAATTCTGCTTCGATTCTTTCTTGCTGTCACAATAGTTCTGTAGCTTTCCATAATGCAATAAGCAATCTGCTTAACATAAGCTGCATGTAGTTCGTGCTGTCCCACCAACTTATGCCGTGAAAAACTGAAGCCAAAGAGTTTTGATTTAATGAGCTCAACTTCTTCCCCTAAGACTGTTTGCATGTGCCTTAAAAGAAAGACTTGGAAAATGAGCACTTGCTAGCTCAAGCATGGCACAAAATCACAAACAGGGTGGCAAACCCAAACATCAACAGTAGGTCAGCCATTCTCACCAGGATGCTGTCTCTTGCCACTGTCTCTTGTGGTATATTCAGCATATTCCTGTGAATTGCATAGAATTTATCTTTAATCTGCTGTGTAGGAATGCCAAAGTGTGGTTTACATGGCAAAAGTTAGTAAGGACAGCCTTGACCAAACACAGAAACTCTGCAATAAATTTGTCTGCAAACTACCTTTGGAGAGGCTGCAAAGCTGCAGTGCCAAGAACTCTGTTATGTTTTCAAAGAAGATGAACGTTGTGTGGTTGTGCAACAGCTTGTCAAACTGAACAGATCTGCTTTTAGGATGATGTTTTGCTGCCACAGGTTCTGAGACAACTGCCATGTAAATCTTGCTCCTGTTCACTCATGTTGCCAGGTCAGACACTAACTGGCCTGATGACCTTGCAGAATTCACTTATCTCTCTGCCTCTGTGGTTTCAGTGGAACTGTCACAGACATGAATTAATCACTTTGAGACCTGGCAATGAAAGGTGCTGCGTGACAATTCAAGTGCTGGGTTTATTCTAACAATGCACTTTCCTTCAGTATCTGTTACTATAACATGTAAGTGATGTAATCCCAGAGACTTTGTCATACTTTACAGATACTTTTGAGTTTGGACAAGAAGCAGAAAATTTTGGTCAGAAGCATAAGGAATCCCAAGTCAAAGTGTAAAAGAAAAAGAATAATTCAAAAAAGAGACATTTTAGAAAAGTGAAAGAAGAAACAATTATGGTTGTACCAAAAGATAGTTAAAAACATAAGGCAGTAGTCTAAGAGTCTAGAGGGAATAGCAGTTTTGTTATACTTAAAAACTTTCTACATTTGTTCCAAAAGTAGTTTTTTAAACTTAGAACAGTCATTTTCTGAAGAGTGTCTAGAAAGGAGAGTATTCTCTGAAGATGTTAGTTTGTCTGACATGAAGAAATGATACTGAAGAAAACCACAGTACAGTATCTTTAACCAAAATCTAGTAAGCAGACTGGAATTTAACTATGTTATTCTATCCTAATTTTCCCTGTCACCATGCAAATATTTTTCTCCCCACATTCTTATAAGAACACAATGTAAAATGACAGTCATGCTGTTGCAGCCACAAAATTTAGCTGGGTTCAAGAAACTAAATTGTAGGTTTCTGAAGAGATTTTTTGTTTATTCCACTTTAAAGATGCCATTAGTCAAGATTTCGTATCAAGACAACAGATGGTATTTCTTAAGCTTATATTTTGTTTTTAATGGTTATTTTTAACTTGTATCGTTAACTTTTTCACACAACACCCCTAGGATGGACCTATATTGAAACATGGCTTCAACAGTGGAAGATCTAATACAGGGATGTTTTTTCCTAAAGCAGGTCTGGCACGTGCAGCTCTGAGCACATTATACAGTAAACTTGCTTTCTCCTGCCCGAAGTGGAGAAAAGAATAATCTCTGCCAATTTCATGTGCCCAGCAGTGATGCACCTCTTCCAATCTCACTCCTCAGCTCCAAATGAAAATGTGTGTTTTCAGACAAGTGCAATCAATGCTCAGCTACAGGACACGACCACAAACTAGATGTAAATAAATAAATAAATAAATAAA